>BPLR01008433.1:0-16545 GCA_021605095.1 Caerostris extrusa | reverse complement strand
TTCTCATTCTAATGCAGTCATACATTTGAGAGAGAACATCAAATTCATTGAAATCCAGGATAATTCATTTTTAAAATTACCCGTTTTCAAACACAAAAACCCCACCTCGGTTTGTTTATGCTGAAATTTCACAAACTGAAACTATCGCAATGTTTCGCGGGCATAAATAGGATGTTGCCAAATTGAGATTAAAATTGTTTTCATAAAATAAAAATAGAAATTTTATAATTTTTAAAATTTAATTTAATAAAATAAAGAGTAAATAAAATAAATTATTTTCCATTTATTTTATTTCTTGGTTGATTTGGTAATTTTTTTCAATAATAATATTGCATTGCCGATCTCTCTCTCTCTCGAGATGAAAGCTATTCTCTTTTGTTATGTTTAAATACATTGTGCTTTTATACAAAAAAAAAAGAATTTACGACACAAGTTTATTTTTTTAAGGGTTAAGATCAATAAAAAAAAAAATTCAAAGGAAATACCTAAGAACATTAATGTGTGATAATTGAAGGACTTGTATAGAGACACAAGGTGCGGAAAGACTTATAGCTTTACTAAGAGGCCCCCTGATGGGACAGATGTCATGGTGGTAGCCATTTTGAACACAAGTTACAATAAAATTCAATTTAGCAGGAAATTGCGAAGACAGAAATCATAACCGTAACCACTTAAAATGAAAGAAGCGCAAATTGCAGATTGTGTCTCAATTGCCAAACATATTGAACTGGAAACAACAACTCAGGAAATGAAACCTTCCCAAGATGGACGACCATCAAAAATTCAAAATGGAAATTCCCCACCCAATATAATCAAATCTGATATCAGTGAGATAGGTACTTAATTTCGGGCCAGTGAGACAAAAATAGAATCAAATTAAAGCTTAACAAAAATTACACAAAAGTAAACGCTAATCTTCTGCAGGAATTAATTAGAAGTCGAGATAATGAATTTAATAAAAGAAATGCACCATTTAAAACAATTAGAACGACAAAGCCGCCATTCCTGTGCGCTAAGGGAGAAACGCGAAGGCGAGGTTTACCATTAGACACCTCGTATTCAAAAAAAAAAATCACAGAAAATTAACAAAAATACCTAGAGAATTAAAAAGAAGACGGCATGAGAGTGCAATTATGCACGAATTTTGACAAAAAAAAAGAACTAAGAAAAATTTTGAAAACGGAGGACTACAATGGAATTTAGAACTTAAAATATCATACCAGCGTGACTGAAAACCACTTTTTCAGCAGCAAAGCAAATCTTTAAAATAGTGAAAAAAATTAAGAAATTATGATAGAAACAAAACTAATATGTCATATGAATCACCATACGGTTGTCATTCATGCTAAAAAACAGTTTTGCGCTAGATCTAATATATTAAGAGGAATCGATGCACATATGAAAAGGTAGAAGGAAACACTTTGTCATTCTTGCAACATAAACACCTTTTAAAATAATCACAAAAAATAAAGTAGTTATAGTAAAAATACATATACTAAATCAAAATAGAGGTAATAACATGCTTAATTAGAATACATAACCACGGAGAGACTCACCAAGGCAGTTTTCGGCTAAATTAGTAACTCATTGGAGAAAGTGATGTATCCAGAGAAATATTATAACACGTTAGAAAAAAAACACACTTTTTGTTGAAAAAATCGTCAATCTGACAATGACAATGAATACAATTAATGGAGTAAAAATAATCCTAGTGGGTTCACCACGCTTTTGCAAAACTTGAAACCTAAGCGAAGAACGGTTTGCCCCGGCGACGGTCGAAAACTACCGCGGAGGCTGTTTCGGGAACACGCGGGAGAAGAAATCTCTTCAATATCGGTAAACACAGCTCACAGAGACAGCCAGCTCGCAACTTAATACTAAAACAAGGGATGGCGCCACGAGGGATTTTGAAGAAAGCCAGTGACAGATGTTGTGTTGAGACATTTTGTACATTTAACAAATTCAAATATGAAATGGAATTTAAAGGTACAAATTAGACTTAAATTAATAAGTAAATCCGAATCATACTATTTACATTCATTTTAAATGCAGATTCAGTACGTTAAAAATTATGTAGGTTAATAGGTAGTCAGCATTTATAAACATAAAATTGCACATCGTAACAGATAAAATTTCATTTTAAGATGCAAAAAGCTCCTCAAATTGGTAATGTGGTAATGCTTCTCAAATGGTAATTCAGTGTAAAGCCCTCTTTTGAGACGAGATTCAAAAACTGTCTCCTAAATAGCCTTTTACGAGAGCTACTAACACCCGGATGCTGAATAGAAATTGTAAGAATAACTTCATGACGAATTTGAAAGCATTTTTCATGAAAATGTTTTGAAATTGGGAAAATACAATCCATGACAAGTTTTAGATCAAGATTTTTACGAATTTGTTTCCGCCTTACAAACCAAGGAGCATTTACTATACCTGAAAAAAAAAGCTTTTTCCCAAAGCCGGTTTTGAAAAACTTGCAAATTTTTCAGATTAACCAATAAAATGGAGGCACCCGTAGGTAGAAGAAGTTTGTGTCTGTTCGAGAAATGAGGCAATTGGGCCTTTTGCTCGCAACTATTTTAATTGCAGGGGAATTCAAATTTAATTTTGTGTCTAAAACCAACCGTAGGTATTCATATTCAGTAAGAATCGCCTCTTGCAGTGCGCTTGCGTCATCGTTCATGTTCAGTGGCGGGAGTGGCTTAGATGGCAGGACACTTACCCATTGGTTAATTCTCGAGTTTTTCAATCCTCAACTATTTTGTTGTACAATTGAACTCATTGCAAAATATCAGATAAAATCCACGAAAGTACAAAATAAATAAATAAAAGAGTGATTAACAATATTTCTCAAGTCTTCAGAAGCATTTTATTTTGCTATTTTTTTTTTAAATGAATGATCTCAATTATTTCAAAATGCGAATATCAGAGAGCATGGCATTCATATCCTAAACGTCCTATAGATGCAATTTGATGGGGGGGGATCTTCATTTGCTCGTTAAGGTCCAGTCAAAATAACCACATTTTATTTTCACACACCAAACTAATACTGAATAGATATATGCATACAGTATTTGTACTATACTTTATACACGCACTTTTAAAAACCTTTTTTTTTTTAGTGGTGGAGGAAATGGAAAAAATAATGTACAAGATGGGTTTTTTTTCCACCTCTTACGTAAAAATTGAGAGAATGCTGAGTATGCAAACACATGCCTTAAACGTTTTGTATGCATATAGCTATTGATAAACAAAATCGTTATCACATTTGCATAGTTCTGAAATTTTGTCCTTTGAGGGAAGGGGAAGGTTTTAAGAAAGTAAATTATTTATTAATGTACCAGTTAGGCCGCATCGTGAATGGGCCTGCCAGTATAGACGTGCGCAGCAAGCATGTAAGTGGACTCGGGTTCGAATCCACTGCCAGGTAGCATTGCAACGTCTGCTTTCTGAGACGTCTTACATCGATGCCCAGGCTGTCCGGCACTAGTGTTTAACTCTTCTATAACAAAACGCAAACACGTGGCAATTACTTCTAACAGATAAATCATTATCGTTTTAGTACTAAAACGCTTATTATTATTTTTTTTCGGGGGGGGGGGGTGTAAATATGTCAGTTATGACGGAGCCTTTTCTGCCGGTTTAAACGTGCGCAGCCAGCATGCGGAGAGGGTTCAGATTCGAATCTAGTCGCGTTGCAGTCACTGCTTCCCGAAACGAATAGATTCGATGGCGGTTATGATAATAAATGGGTCCCTGTCAGGAATGTACAAGGTTTCTTTCCCTATGACAGCACGAGTTATTTCTATTATTTATTTAAATTTCTGCCGCGGGTTTTTTTTCAAAATCTTTGGAATTCTATTTTTTTTTTTTTTTTTTATTTAATCTGTTTTCTTTTTTTTTCAGTTTTGAATAATGATTGATCAACATACTTTATTGTCTGAATAGATTTTGTTGATGCTTTCTTATTTTAAGATTGTTGTTTTGCGTTTTGTCCTTACAGTAAATTTTAAATTGTATAGGTAACCTGCCCGGCCGGTTACAATTTCATTTATTTTAATTTGTTTTTAAGTTTTATTTTCGTCCTGATTTGTTTATTTTTATTATGTGTCATACTTGTATTTCGGAAGTAAAAGATTTTCACGCACACACAAAATGCTTTTCTGGAATGCTGACTCGTCCATTCGACACTAGAACAGCCGCGAATTGATTCTTTTGCAGCTTCGCCAGCGAGCTGGACGGTCGTGTTATTCGTGTGCTCCGAGATTAGGCCTAAGATGTGTGCTCTGCGATTCCAACAAATATGGCCTTTTAGTTCCTTTTAGTTGCTTTTAATTCGTGGTAGCGTGGTGTACCCGCTCTGAATACATTTGTTTTAGTGTCGTCTAGTGCGTGTGCATCGATTTGAGCTTCGTTTAGTGTTTTTTTTTTGTGTTTTTCACTCGTTATGTCGAAATGCGCTTTTTCTTGCACGAGGGCCTAAAAGGCCCTTAAACTACCAAGGTAGGTCCATCAAAACTATATTTTTATGAATCTGCGTACTCTTGTGATCATTTTGAATATAGATTGTATACATGGGAACCATTATTTTAGATTTCATGACTTTTTAAAAAATGTCACTTTCGATTTGGCGCGCAAAGATTTCTTTCTACCTTCGACTTTACCAGTTTATATTTCTTTTGTTTTTTTGATATTTCGTCTTTTTTATTTCACTACTCGATAGACGATCGCTTTCTGATTCATTCCGTAACTCGCTTTTGACACTATCTTTATTGGATGATTTTTACTAAATTTCTAAGTTGAAACTTTTTTCCGGCAAAGGGAGACATTGTGTTCCAATTTTTCTCTCTACGGCCACATCTCGCTTGTTTTTTAATATTTATATTTGATTTTTGGATATGTTATTCCTCGTTGCATGACCTTTCGATCGATGCATTCATTTTTATTCTACGACAAAATTCGTAGCGAATGGATGGCTAATTGAACTTTTTGTTTTATCGGCAACCCATTCTACCGCCATGTTTTTTCCTTCCCGCGTAGCTGGCTCGGCAGTTTCAAACGGACGCCATCCAACACACTTATTTCATGGATCTGCATGCAATTGTGATTTTTTTGATCTATAGGATGTTTGTTATTATCTTTATTTTACATAATTTAAAAAAAAAATTTAATTCATTAAATTATTTGCAGTATTTCTTTTTTTTTATTATTATTTTTATTAACCATTCCAATTTTATATATATATTTTTTTTTTTTTGCAAATCTTGAGTGCAAAATCCTAATGAAACAGTTCCTTGACTGCCTTACTGAATGGTTAGCTTTCACCGAACTGAGATTTTTAGGATAGCTCTGATTTTGATTCTATTATTATTATGCATTATTTTACATGTACAGTGTTTGCAAATGTATTAACTCTATGATGATAAAAAAAAATATACACATGCAGCGTTACTGTTTAAAAATGAAAATTCGATTCGGATGCTGTTCTTCTAGAAAAAAAGTAAATTTTAATGAATGCGAAGTTCTTCGGAACCGTGGCTCTACTCTTGCTCTCTCCCATCCTTTTGGGGTTTTTTTTTTTTTTGTTTATTGAAGTAATCTAGTCTCATAAGTACTCGTCAAAGTGCAAAGGATTTTAAATTTAAATTTCTTTTTTTTTTTTTTTTTTTTTTTTATTTTACCATACTATACACATAATATATATATATTTTTAACTCCTGAGCTAATGTACACTTTTGGGACACTCAATTCTTAAAACATTTTAAATTGTCTCTCTCTTATGTTTTCTATGTTAAAGTGAAGTTATTTTCTCTCATTATGCTAAATGGGAGATAGATAGGGGGATTTCCTGTCCCCTGGCACTCCAAAAATACACTACCTATGGGTTTGTTTACATTTTGTAAAAGTCACTTTCTTCAACTCCTATGAATGTTATAGAGTGAAATTGTACACACACACACTCTGAAAAGTATGCTCTATCGATCGGAGAATTTGAAATTATTTTTTATTGCAAAATTAAATAAATATATAATTAAAATGCAAATAATTTAACAAAAATACTACTCACTGTTGATTTAAATTGAATGACATAACCTGTGTAAAAGTGTTATACTTTGACTACTTAAAACATTATTAGCACATATAACATATTTAGAACAAAAAATAGCATTTTTTTTTTTTTTTTTTTTTTAAAATTTTAAAAAAAAAATTAACAGATTTTTTTCTCAAGTGCCGTAAATGACCGAATTCAATTTTTTGAGAAACTGCAAACTATTTTTTTATGAATCTACATGTTTTTTAGATCATTTTGAATACCAATTGTATACATGTGCTCCCATTATTTCAGATGTTATGGCTTTTTAAGAAATGTTACTTTGCACTTTACCCGTTCATAACTTTTTTGTTTTTGAAGATTTCTTCTTCTTTTTTGCACTAAACGATATCTTTTAGCTTGCCGATTCATCCCGTAGTTCGTTTTTTAAAATATCTTTATTTTGGTTTTTTGCACCAACATCCATGGCACATCCCTGTCACTCGAAAACTCATAATGACTTTTTAAAATTTATGACTGTTTACATTTCTAAAAATGAATAAAATTTCATTCTTTAGTGGTTAAAAATAGGAGCATTTTTTTTTTTTTTTTTTTTTAAAAACCCATTTTATAATTTAAAATTTAAATGTAGGGAATATTGAATTAATTTTTACAGTAAAGAAAAAAAAAACCATCGAAAAAGATCACCCATCAATGTAAATAGAACATAATTAATTAATTAGTAATAGAACTGTAAATAGAACTTAATTGTTTTGAATATTCTTTAAAATAATGTGAAATGTAATGCATAAAATTTAAATAATATGACACGATCCTTATTAAATAATGTGAAATCGCTCCGGAATAATGGCATTGCTTCCGAAAGATAGCATCTGTTAAAGTTCGTTTGTTTACATTTCTGAAATTCACTTTCTTCATCTAATATGATTGTTATAGAATGAAATAGTACACAGACAGACTCAGAAAAGTATTCTCTATCGATCGGAGAATAAATTTATTTGTTATTGCGAAATTAAATTAATATAAAATGGAAATGCAAATTTTTTAAAAATTACTCAAAAACTACACAAAATTCTGTCACAAAATAGTCAATTGAATGACTTATCTGTGAAAAAGTGTTATCCTTAGTAGTTGGAAAAAAAAAAAAAAAAAAAAAAAAAAAAAAATTTTTTTTTTTTTTTTAAAACGCGATTTTTCATTTTAGAACTCAAGCTCCGTAAATTATCCAATTCGACGCGGCACTCGCAGCGACTCACCACGGCATCTTTCATCGCGAGCCACCGGTGACGGTCGACCTACAATCATTCGCCTGACTAATTCCTGTGAAACTAATGCATTCAAACACTTCCTACATGTCCATTAAATCAATTAACACATATTCCGTGTTAATCCACCCCCAATTACTGGTATATTATGAGTAAAAATTAAATTAAATGCTAATTAAACGAAGAGAAGCAGGTATAATATCAATAATAATAAAAGAACAATATTCAAAACGCAATCGGGCACATCGGCTCGAAAAAGTTTTTTTTTTTTTAGTTTTGTATAAGTCTCATGCTGCCATCTGGTGATTCGATAGTGAAGGTATAGCGAGTTTTCTAAATTTCGTAAATGTTATCTGTACAGCAGATAAAAGAAAAAAATTAAAAAAAAAATTGCATAAATAAATTGGAATAAACCATTTAAGATTTATGAAATTTAAATTTTAAAAAAATATTAGGAAATAAAATAATAAATAAATAAAAAAAATAATTAAAATTAAAATTACATAAATAATTCTAAAAATAGGAGGAAGTCATTTTTCTGAAAATTCATTAAAAATTAAAAATAAAAATAATAAAACTTAAGAATTCGGACTCGAACTCGATTTATAATCGAATTTCAAAGTTGTGAGAGTTTAAAAATGAAAACCAAAAATGGGTCCATCACGTGCAGCCAGCTGGCGGCCGATAAGCGAAACGAATGCTCTGTTTTCTGACAAAACTTCATTATTCCTGTATATATTTTATTTTTTTATTAATTATTATTAATAAAAATTAATTCATTATTAACATTTCAATCGAGTGCATACAAATTAACATAATAATTATAAAGATTTAGATAATTTATGAAATGTGTTCATTCTTTTCATATGCTCTTCCTACATGCAAGATTGAGAAAATATGTTTACAAAAAAAAATAAGAAAGAATTTGAAATAAGAAAAAGGAAGAATTTTCACATGAAACAGTGTTCTTATTTCCTTAATATATATATATATATATGCAATTAAAAAAAAATAATAAAATGTCTACATTTCAATATTAATAGTATAAATAAACCCACAAACATTATTATTCATTAAAATTATTCAAAATCTGGCGCGTGTAGCTTGAAGATAAGCCGCGGATAAGCGGAGTAACGACGCCCCCCGCAACGCTCCACGATCCTATTAGGACCGGGACCTACGGTTTAAAGGGGATTGCCGAACCACTTCATACATCCATGGCGCCGCCGAGACTCGTACCCGAAAACTGTGACGCAGAGCGCTAGCCACTCTGCCTGCCATTACCGGATCGCGTTGCAGTCACTGCTTTAAGAAACTAGGAGACTTGATGGAGTGCGCGACAACATTTGTGAAGCGTGCATTGCAGAAACGAGGAGACTTGATGGTCTCGCATCAGTCGTCACTTTCAATGCGCGGACTCTGTTTCAACGTACTTAGCAGTCACTGCTTTCAGAAGACTCGTTACCTTGTGTGACGGTGTTAACGAAGTGCACCTGTATACGTTCAATGGGCTTTTCTTCCAATTCATTAGCATCGAAGGAACAGAATTTATTGCTTTTTAATTTTTCAATAAGCAATGTATCCATATACTAATTGTAATGAATGCCCCGCCTTGTTTTCTGGACTCAATTTCACCAGCAAACATTCTCTGAAAGACTAAAATTTGAAATCATTTAGCCATTCCATAGAACATCAACTAGTACAATCGAATATCACATTCCATTCCTTTTTTTTTTTTTTTTAATGAAAATTGTCATTTAAACCTAACGCAATACCAAAACTAGTGTTAAAATTCCTTGCATGCTTAGTGGATTAGAATTATCAAAAACTACAGTTTGCAAGATAAATCTGTCAGTGGGAAAGTCCCCTCAAGAAAAGACTTATACAAAGGAATATTTTTTTGGAATTTCTCAACAATATTAACAATTCTTTTAGAAAGTACTTGATAAGGCAAATTAAATTATTTTCTATTGATTATGTCAGTAATTGCAACGCCATTCTAACGCCATGTTATTTCCTTCCCACGTAGCTGACTGGGCAGTTTTAACATGGACGCCATTGATTGGGTCGACTCTTCCCCCCAACACACTTATTTCATGAATCTGCATTCAATTGTGATTATTTTGATCTATAGGATGTTTGTTATTATCTTTATTTTACATAATTTAAAAAAAAAAAAATTTAATATTAAATTATTTGCAGTATTTCTTTTATTTTTATTATTATTTTATTATTAACCATTCCAATGTCATATATATATATATTTTTTTGCAAATCTTGAGTGCAAAATCCTAATGAAACAGTTCCTTGACTGCCTTACTAAATGGTTAGCTTTCACCGAACTGAGATTTTTAGGATAGCTCTGATTTTGATTCTATTATTATTATGCATTATTTTACATGTACAGTGTTTGCAAATGTATTAACTCTATGATGATAAAAAAAAATATATACACACATGCAGCGTTACTGTTTAAAAATGAAAATTCGATTCGGATGCTGTTCTTCTAGAAAAAAAGTAAATTTTAGAATGCGAAGTTCTTCGGAACCGTGGCTCTGACTCTTGCTCTCTCTCCCATCCTTTGGGGTTTTTTTTTTTTGTTTATTGAAGTAATCTAGTCTCATAAGTACTCGTCAAAGTGCAAAGGATTTTAAATTTAAATTTCTTTTTTTTTTTTTATTTTATTTTTACCATACTATACACTTAATATATATATATTTTTTAACTCCTGAGCTAATGTACACTTTTGGGACACTCAATTCTTAAAACATTTTAAATTGTCTCTCTCTTATGTTTTCTATGTTAAAGTGAAGTTATTTTCTCTCATTATGCTAAATGGGAGATAGATAGGGGGATTTCCTGTCCCCTGGCACTCCAAAAATACACTACCTATGGGTTTGTTTACATTTTGTAAAAGTCACTTTCTTCAACTCCTATGAATGTTATAGAGTGAAATTGTACACACACACACTCTGAAAAGTATGCTCTATCGATCGGAGAATTTGAAATTATTTTTTATTGCAAAATTAAATAAATATATAATTAAAATGCAAATAATTTAACAAAAATTACTCACTGTTGATTTAAATTGAATGACATAACCTGTGTAAAAGTGTTATACTTACTACTTAAAACATTTAAAAACATTGTTAGCACATATAACATATTTAGAACAAAAAATAGCATTTTTTTTTTTTTTTTTTTTTTTTCTAAAAAACAGATTTTTTTCTCAAGTGCCGAATGACCGAATTCAATTTTGAGAAACTGCAAACTATTTTTTATGAATCTACATGTTTTTTAGATCATTTTGAATCCAATTGTATACATGTGCTCCCATTACTTCAGATGTTATGGCTTTTTTAAGAAATGTTATTTTGCACTTTACCCGTTCATAACTTTTTTGTTTTTTTTGAAGATTTCTTCTTCTTTTTTGCACTACACGATATCTTTTAGCTTGCCGATTCATCCCGTAGTTCGTTTTTTAAAATATCTTTATTTTGGTTTTTTGCACCAACATCCATGGCACATCCCTGTCACTCGAAAACTCATAATGACTTTTTAAAATTTTAATGACTGTTTACATTTCTAAAAATTAATAAAATTTCATTCTTTAGTGGTTAAAAATAGGAGCATTTTTTTTTTTTTTTTTTTTCAAAAACCCCATTTTTTAATTTAAAACTCGAGTGCCGTAAATGACCGAATTCAATTTTGAGAAACTGCAAACTATTTTTTTATGAATCTACATGTTTTTTAGATCATTTTGAATCCAATTGTATACATGTGCTCCCATTACTTCAGATGTTATGGCTTTTTTAAGAAATGTTATTTTGCACTTTAACCGTTCATAACTTTTTTGTTTTTGAAGATTTCTTCTTCTTTTTTTTTGCACTACACGATATCTTTTAGCTTGCCGATTCTTCCCGTATTCGTTTTTTAAAATATCTTTATTTTGGTTTTTTGCACCAACATCCATGCCACATCCCTGTGGACTCGAAAACTCATAATGACTTTTTAAAATTTTAATGACTGTTTACATTTCTAAAAATTAATAAAATTTCATTCTTTAGTGGTTAAAAATAGGAGCATTTTTTTTTTTTTTTTTTTTCAAAAACCCCATTTTTTAATTTAAAACTCGAGTGCCGTAAATGACCGAATTCAATTTTGAGAAACTGCAAACTATTTTTTTATGAATCTACATGTTTTTAGATCATTTTGAATCCAATTTTTTGTTATTTTCAGCTTCCAGTTGAGCATCAAATTATGCTACTCTTTTCTGCTTTTTTTTTCAAAACTTTATCTTTCTAATTCAGAATAAATATTGCATATTTTTTGTACCTCTTCAGACTTTATATAAATCAAATAAATGCAGGATAAAAACTCAACAATATGCAGGAAAAAAATATTTATCTGCAGATTTATCTATAGAATTTTAATTGATTGTCAAATAATTTCTTTGGATTCATTTCTATCATTTGTTGTATTATTGAAGAAAATATTCAGAATTCATGAGTTTGTTACTATAAATTTATTTTTATTGAAAAATTTACTAAATGTTATATCTTACATTGTTACAAAAAGTATATTAACAATTTATTGCAATTAATTTGTATTCACAATTTATATTTCAATTATTAATTAAATATTAAATTATAAATATTTATTCTTTTAACTAATCTGTTCATTGATTTTTATTTTTATAACTTTTACTGAATGGCTGATGCTTTGGTTGCTATGATTACTCAATCAATGCAAAACTTTTTCTAACCATTAATAAAATTCAACAAATTTCAACACTGTGTTTTATGTCTGTTTAATTCACTTTCAGATAATATCTAATGCTATATAAATCTATGCTATTCGTTATATTGTGTTATTGGAATTTTATATTTTTTGGTTTTTAAGTTTGTGTAAGTAATAAATTTGTAAGTTGCGATAATTTGTTTTTATAATTAATTCTACATTAAGTATTCATGATCATTTTTTTTTACATAGAATTAAATGACATGATTAACAAAAATATTTTTGAAATCTCAATTTTCTTGGCTATTCAACTTTATTTTTATTTTGATAAAGAATTTGAATGTGAAATATAATAATTATTATTTTTTTCACTATAATGATTTTTAGTAGAAAAACATAATGTAATAAGTATTTTAGTGCTCATTTTATTAGGTCATTTATCATGTCATTATCATTGGTATAATTTATGCTTATTCATAATTTTTCTTTTTATAAAATGCTATTTAAATTTTCAATAAAGTTTTTATTTTATGGATATTATTTAGGATAAAATTTTCTCTAAATTTAATGTTCCTTGGCTTTATACCATACAAAATGATGAATTTTCAGTTAAAAATAAACACAAGGTTTAAAGCTTTTCTTATGATATAGAATTCACATTTGTTTCTTTATAGCTTTAAATTTTACTCTTAATATTTCTCAAATTACAAATAAAATTTTAATAAAATATGCATTTAAGCTACTTTTTACTAGTTTATCAATAAAACAATTTAATTAAAAAGTGTTTTGTTTGTAAAAAGAAAAAGATTTTATATACTGTGCTGTGCAGTATATATTAGTTTTTTTTTTTTTTATTATCAAAATACTATAATATCTAATTTCATTTATGTAAACATTTATTTCTATTATGTAAAATATATTATTTGAGTTTATATTTTGCATTTATTTCTGGTCACTATGTGATACAAATGTAAGAAAATTTGATAATTTTAATTCTCTTACTGAAATCAAGCTAAATAAAAGAATATTTTTACATTGAATAAATTCTTTTTTTTTTTTTTTTAATTAAGAAAATTATTTAATTTTTATTTTCTATGTTTCATGTTTTTTTAATTCTTCACTTTTCTTTTGAATTCTCTTTTTCTTCTTGAATTAAGAAAATTTATTCATTAAATTTTTTTTTTTTTATTTCTTTAGTTAATGTAATGCAGGTTAAAATGTTCCGTGATATTTGAATTTAAAACTATTTAAAAACTAGAATTTTAAAATTGATTTAGCTTCTGGTGGTAGTGCTATTTTTGTAAAGAGCTCTATTACTTATCATCACATTCTTATTAACTTAGACCAAGTATCAACAAATTTAGCCTTAAAAAGAATATCAACTAGTTATAATACTTAAAAGCACATTTAAAACAGAATGCACACAACATAACAGCCATGAACTTTTTCATGATAAAACATTTATATACATAATATATATATCAAAACACAGAATTCAAAATCCTAGCTAAACCAAATTACTAAAAATTAATAATAAATCTTAAATCCATTCACTGTCATCTTTTTTTTCAACACATTTTTGGAATGGATAGATCTGCTTACCTTTTTTGTTTCAATAAACAGGAGTAAAAATATTTATTATTGATATTTTTGTAGTCAATTAAGTAAAAATTATGTAGTAATTTCAATTGTTAAATTATGGATTTTCCTATTTGATTATATCTGTGTCAGATCTAGTAGTTTTTTACTACATCTTCTAATCATATATAAAATACATTTAGATCATTACTTTACTTTATATGTATTTTAAAAGCCATATATTCAGCATCAAGTTATATTTAAGAGGTTGGGATTTAAATGATTTTTTTAATGCCATTTGTGGTTTTCAAATTTCTATTTTCTTCATTTTAGATTGAGTACGTTTGCAAAAGTATATTATGTATTGGCCTTGAAAAACTACATTAAGACACTGATGCAATGGTATTGTTTTTCATACTCTTTTGTATTAATATTCTTTTTTCTAATTCAGACTTGGAGAAATGAAAGAGGGTAAAGATCACAGAAAATTTAAGTCGGACAAAGAGGGAAATCCTACTGGAACTAACTTTTAGTCTGTTGAGCAATCATTCAATCACCCTATTTTCAGAAAATAATTTAAAAAAAAAATATTCATTGCCCCCCACCTCTAAATGTATCTTCTTTAAACAAACATAAAAATATAGTGAATAAAGATGCAATTACAAGACAACTATTATTTATCACAAAATAAAAAGGATCATGGGTAATGAAAGTAAATATGAAAAACACTAAAAATGATCCTATGGAGGATGAATGTGGTGTGCTCTATAGATAAATTAATTGTTGGCTTAATTTTTTGCCTGCAGTACTCTTAAATCACTGTGATTTGCTTTTTTGCAGCCAGTTTCTTTTGTTAACAAATTTGTGATTATATTAAAGCTAAGTTTCCATAATAATAAAGAAGGTAATGAAACCAAAACTTTTGTATTACAGGTAATAAATCCAGGATAAACTGCAACTGTCTACTTTTGCAACTAGAAATGTTTATAGCTCTCTTTTCTTTTATAGTTTTTTTTTAGGATTTTTACCATCATCTTACTTTTATTTAATACCCCAAAATACATCTGAGGTTATTATTACCACAATATCTATATAAGCCATGTTATAACAAACTGTTGAGTGTTCATGTGATCAAGTGGAATGCTAACAAATGGCAATATATATTTATTTGTCAATATTTATATTTCATATTCGATCTAATTCGATTTCATAATATGTTGTTTGGCAAATTTTCTAAAAAAATTATTATACAATACTTGTTAAGATTTCTTTTTGTGATATTATAATAATGACATTTAATTTCCATTTTATAATTCTCTTCTCTGTTATTCTTATTCAAATTTTTGTTTACATTTGGATGTTGAATGAAGTATCTGACAACATAGCTGCCACTCACTTCTATCCTTAGAAATTTCAGCTACTTAGTAGATGAGGTTATTTTAAATGAGGAAATTCTTGACAACAGTAAGCAGGTAATTATAAGCAAAGTATAAGAAACAGCGGAATGAGAATAGGAAATTAACCATTCATTAAATAATAATTCAAAAATTAGTTGCATTAGTAGACTTAGCAACAAAAGCTATTTAATAGCACAAATAATCTATCTTGATTAATTTAGGCATTTGGAAAACCATCATTAAGAGTATTTATATTTACCATTAATAAGAAAAAAATTATTATTTTTTATAACAAAGAGCAATTTTTGTACAATATCTTGCGAGAGGTTACAGGTAAAATAAGTTGATTAGTTTGAAGGGGAAGAGCTTGTGCTGCCTATATTAGTTGATTGCATTTATTTCAGTGAATTACGAGTGACAGGTTTTTCAGTATTGTAAGGTGGTAACCAGAATGACAGGGAATTAACTGTTGAATATTTTGTAGATGATTGCAGATTCCAAGAAAATTTTGAAAAGAACTGAGCACTAATGCAACCTCCGTCTCTACATCAGTATCTGGCTTGTCCATAGGCACGGCAGTAGTGCTCTTGCTGTTTCGAGCAACTGGGTTCATGACTGCATGTAATAAACAGGAAAGATGTATGTACAAGTTTGATGTATGTATCGTATTAATATTTTTCTTTTTGATTACTGAACAATTTATAATGTATTAAAATATTTGTTTGTTTTTCATTGCTTTCTGTTTTATGATTGGCAATGATTCTACAACTATACTATTTAGTGAATAAGTGTGTCCAGATAATGCAAAGAGCACCAAATTCTTATAGAATTCCGAATTACTAATTTAAGTTTAAAGATTAAACTAATAAAGATATACAAATCAGATTATAAAACAATACATGCTACTAATCAGATACATGCTGTAATGAAGAATTTTCATTTCAAAATGTATTTTGAAGGCTTTAAAACAATGTCTTTCATCACGATGCCTGGCATCATTTTCATATAGCATATTTATAATAAGCAAAGTAAATAATGTGTATTACAATCTAGCAAGAATATAATAAAACAATTGCTTTCAAAATAATATAAATATATACAATTTTTAATTTATAAAAATGTGATAAGAAGCAAATAAAAAAAAAATGGGCTATAATGAAACAATGATTAGTTTACAACATGACATAAATCTTAACACTTTTTTTGCAATTAACAACAATAATTATAATATGCTATAGTTACTAAATATAATACCTTTACTAGAATAATTTAGATAATCAAGTTATTAATAAATAATTAAACTACTAATCAGGGCCGGATTTTCCTATAGGCTAACTAGGCTTCAGGCTAGGGCCTCAAGATCAGAGGGGCCTACATTCAAATTGTTAGCAAAAGAATTTGAATTACACTATTCTAAAAACATTAGCACTAAATAGAAAATAAGGAGAAATTCTACACATATGGCTAATAAACAAAAATAAATGTATTGGTTAATGCATTCGGCTCATTGGGT
>BPLR01008432.1:35000-206026 GCA_021605095.1 Caerostris extrusa | reverse complement strand
ATTTCAGATTCGGTGATATTTATTATTTTTAGTTTTCAACTTTTTAATGTGAAAAGATGAAATTAAGTATTCATTTTTGTAAGATATAAACTTGAGCATTTTTTAAAGTTTTCTGTAAAGTCACATTTAATTAAGTTTATTAAATCCTTCAAAGGTCTAATTAAGTTAAGTATTTGAGCTTTCTACCATTAAGTACTTTTTCAATTTAACGTAATTACTGTTTTCGTGGTTGATAATAATTTTAAGACGGATTAGCAAAAAAATTTTAATTTTAAATTTTCTATTAATTTCATTTTTTGGTCATTCCTTCATGTTTAATTCATTTAACTTTTGTTTTTAATTCACTTTCTCTCTCATAATCAATAGAAAAATGGAGGAAATCTTCTTTTTTTTCCACTTTTAAAACATGTATGCAGCTACAGAAGTTAATTACGTTTTAAATATACTTAAAAAAAAAACGTATTTAAATTTAACATTAAGTACTCTTTAATTTAACTTGAAGGTACTTTTTAAAAACAGTGATTCCGTGGGAAAAATTAATTTCGTTAGATTACTAACACAAATTTTTAAATTGGATTTTTTCTATTAAATATATTTTAACTTCTATTAATACATTTACTTACTAAATTATTATTAATAATAATTATTAATTCTATTATTTACTTATTAATACACTTCAATTTTTTAAATTCATTTTAACTTTGTATTTTTAATCAATTTCTTCTTCCATAATTGAAAACAAGAGGAATATTTTTTTATTTAAAAAAGAAATTGCTATTAAAGTTAATAATATTTAACTATTCTCAAAAAAAGTATTTAAATGTAATGCAATTATTATTTAAAAACATTCCTGGTAAAGTATTTTTAGATATCAAAAATTTTAATTTTAATTTCTTCTAATAAATACACATTTTCAAAATTATTCCTGTATTTTTTTGAGTTCAATTTTTAAACTCATTTAACTTTGTATTTTTAATTAATTTCTTCTACATTTGAAAACTAGAGAGAAATATTCCCTTTTTTTTTTCTTTTTAAAAACTGTGTAGTTACTGAAGTTAACAAAATTTTAAACAATTCCTTAAAAATGTATTTAAATTTAACATTAATTAAGTTTCAATTTTGCATAATTACTATTTAAAAACAACATTTACTAATCATCTAAAAGTATTTTAGATGGTTAGTTAAATTTTTATTTTAAATTTCTTTTATTAAATGCGTTTTTAAAATTATTAAATTTTTTAAAACTCATTTAATATTGTATTTTTAATTAATTTTGTTCTTTCATAATCATTTAAAAACTCGGAATATTCCTTTTTTCTTTTTTCTCTTTCTTTATTGTAAAAAATATATATTTGAAGTTATTGAAATTAATAACGTTTTAACGCTATTTATCTTAAATTTTGCGTAAAGTATTTTAATTTAATGTAATCCTATTTCCTGAGTAAGATGAAATAAATTTTTGACGGTTACCAAAAATTTTAATACTAAATTTCTTACCGTTAAATATATTTTTAAATAATTCAAATCCTTTTATTAATTTAACTTTTTTAATTAATTTCTTTTATATTCATTTTAAACAACAAGGAATATGCCCTTTTCTTAAATATATGTAGCTTTCAAAAACATTTTTTTCAGTAATTAAATAGAATTTTAATCTTTAAATGTCTTCATTAATTTTAAATTATTCAGTTGATTTTAAATTTTAAAAATTAACTTTGTATTTTTAATTAATTTGCTTTCATACTCATTTAAAAACAGAAGGAATATTCCCTTTTTTTTTTTTTTTTAAATGTAGCTTTCAAAAATGTATTTAACGTAATTACAATTTAAAAAACATGGAAAGAAATAATAGAAATTTTGACTTTAAATTTCTTCTATTAAAAAATATTTTTTGAATATTCTGTTAATTTTTTTAATTTAGTTAATTTAATATTTTAATTAATTTCTTTTATATTCATTTATACTGAGGAATATTCCTTTTTAATAATAGTTAACAAAAAAGGAAATTATATTTATACAAAGCTATATTCATTTGAAAACAGAAGGAATATACTTTTAAAATATATGTAGCTTTCAAAAATGTATTTAGATTTAACGACATTTCAAAACATTCCAGGTAGAAAAAAAAATTTTTCAGTAGTTAACAAGAAATTTTAACTTTTAACTTTCTTTATTAAAAACATTTTTGAAAATTATTCAAATAAATTTTTAAATTTAGTTAACTGTGTATTTTTTAATTAATTTCTTTATACTCTTTGAGGGAATATTTCTTTTTTTAAATATATATAACTTTCAAAAATGATAATAATGTAATTTAAAAAATGTAATTGATAATAATGTAATTTTTCAAAATGATGTAACTATTTAAATGTAACGTAATTACAATTTAAAAACATTACTGGAAAAAATTAAGATATTTTTCGGTGGTTAATAGAAATTTTAACTTTTAAATTTCTTCAATTAAAAAACATTTTTGAAATTATTTAGTTAAATTTTTAATTTAGTTAATTGATACTTTTAATTAATTTCTTTTATTATTTTTTATTTTTAATGAATCATCATTTGTAAACTGAGGGACTATTTCTTTTTTAAAATATATGTTACTTTAAAAAATGTATTTAAATTTAATTGCAATTAAAAACAAATAATAATGGCAGTTAGCAAAAATTTTAACTTTAAATTTCTTTTATGAAAAACATTTTTTAAATTATTCAAATAATTTTTTTTAATTTATTTAACTGTGTATTTTTTAATTAATTAACAAACAAACAAAAGTTATATTCATTTGAAAACAGAAGGAATATTCCTTTTTTAAATATATTTTGCTTTTAAAAATATATTTAAATTTAATGTATTTACAATTTAAAAACATTTTTGATAGAAAAATATATTTTTTGCTGATTGTAGAAATTTTAAATTTACAATTTTTCTATTAAAAACACTTTTGAAATTATTCAGTTAAATTTTTAAATTTAGTTAACTGTGTATTTTTAATTAATTTATTTCATGCTCGTTTCAAAACAGGAGGAATATTCCTTTTTTTTTTTTTAAAATAAATTTAGCTTTCAAAATTTATTTAAATTTACAGTAATTACTATTTAATTTATTTAATATGATATTTTTAATTAATTTCTTTCACACTCATTTGAAAACTGAGGAGATATTCCTTTTAAAATATATGTTGCTTTCAACAAATGCATTACAATTTAAAAAAACATAATTTAACGTAAAACGCAAATTAACGTAAAATTTAACGTAATTACAAGTTAAAAATATTTCTGGTAGAAAAAAAATTTTCTGGTGGCTAATAGAAATTTTAACTTTAAATTTTTTTATTAAAAACATTTGTAAAATAATTTAAATTTAGATAACTTTGTATTTTTAAATAATTTTTTTCATACTCATTTAAAAACAGAAGGAATATTCCTTTTTTTTTAAAAATATATGTAGCCTTCAAAAATATATTTAAATTTAACGTAATTACAATTTAAAAATATTTCTGGCAAAAAAAAATGTATATTTTTTGGTGGTTAATAGAAATTTTAATTTTAAATTTCTTCTATTAAAACGTTTTGAAATTATTAAAATAATTTTTTTAAATTTAGTTAACTGTGTATTTTTAGTTAATTTCTTTCAAACACATTTAAAAACTGAAAAGAATATTCTTTTTTTTTTTTTTTTTTAAATATATGTAGGTTTCAAAAATATATTTCAATTTAACGTGATTACAATTTCAAAACAAACAAAAAAATTTTGAAAAGTTATTAAAATAAATTTTTAAATTTAATTAACTGTGTATTTTTAAATTACTTCTTTTATACTCTTTTCATACTAAGGGAATATTCCTTTTTAAATACATATTTAAACAAAAAGGAAGACATATTTATAAAAGTTACATATTTCAAAAATGTATTTAAATTTAAAAAGTAATTACAATTTAAAAATATTTTTGGTGGAAATAACAAAATAATTTTCTTTAAAACTTTAAAACATTAAATTTCTTTTTTATTAGAAGCATTTTTGAACTGATTTAAATTTAGTTAATTTTGTATTTTTAATTAACTTCTCCTTTCATACATTTGAAAACTGAATAAATATTCTTTTTTTTTATTCATTTCGAATAAAGAAAATGTGCGCAACTACAGAGGTTAATAATGTTTTAAATATTCTCTCAGAATGACTTTCATGCATTGCCATAAAGCCTAATAGATTCTAAATGTGCTGTAAGGTCTATCGTAATGATGTGAAAATAACCGAAAAGTAGTGTAAAACTCCAACTCATAATTGATTTAGCACGAAAGGGAATTTTCGGTGCCAAAAGGGAAAATATTTCCCTACTCACGAATTTGCCTGGCGGCAACAGGTGTTAGCGACCTCTCCTATTAGCTACATAATGCATAAATTCAACCCCTTTATTTATTTTTTTTTTTTTTTTTTTGTTGTTGCTGTCATTATTTCTAGTTTCTTATTTATTGAAGAACTTTAAAAGGTCATTTTTAAGTCTCCGATTATATAATTATAGTTTTCGATGGAATTTTCGGGCATATTAATTTATGTTCTTATTTCTTTATTCATTATTGACCGTCGACGTTGGCCTCAGTCGTAAAACTTATCAAAAAAAAATTCGTCATAAACTTAATCGACTACTATGTTATTAAGAATATCGAGAATTTATTTCTTTCCCCTACCCCCTACCCTACCCTTATCTGGCTTCACAATCATTATAACAATTATCTTAAACAGCTCCGAGCCTTTGCCAGGTATTAAAACCCCCTGTTTTTACCCCTTATTTTCTGACTTTTACTTTTTTTTTTTTTTTTTTTTTTTTTGTGTGCGTGTATGTAAGTTATTCGCATAATGATAATAATAATAATAAAAAAAAAAAAAATGTAATTGTTGCTTAAAAATAAATTAAAGCACACTGTCAAAAAAATGGATATCATTGGAAGGCGATTTGTTTAACGTTTATATGGAGATTTCCGAATTTCTGGCTTTCCAGTGATTCTTATACATTTTATTACAATGTTTATGAAAAAGTAATCATTCTTTATCAAATGTAGCGAACTAGCAGATGCAAAACCGATCGGATATTAATGATCACCGCGATCACCTCGGGCCAAGTTTCAAAATATTTGACGGTTTTTTTTTTTTATTTATATTTTTTATTATTATTATTTTCACCTCCTCCCCTTGCAAACTTTCCTATGTCATTATTTTCGTCGGATGGTATGAGTAAAAAAAAAAAAAAGAAGCGCAAGTTCAATTTGTTTGCTATGCCTAAAAGCCTTCATTCTTTATTATTATTATCATTTTATTCTGACCTCCATATGACATTTAAACTTGAAATTACAGCTCGGTGTGCGAGCCAAATGGGCGGGGGACGGAGAGAAAAAAAAAGAAATCCTTCCCGAAGGTAATAAAATAGTCGATTGAAAAGGAATAGCAAATTTTCACTTTCGTCCAATGACCGCCGTAGATAGATAAAAAAAAAGAAAATTTTAACTTTATAAGACTCAATGGAACTTCTTTTTAATGATTTATTGTCAGTTGAAAATATGTTACCTAAGTAAACACCAGAGCCCTCCGGTCGTTCTATTTCTAAATCGAATGTGCTTTAGAAGATGGGTTGGCCGGCTGGAAACGACAAAAAACAGCACGACTTCCCCCAAATTTTGGGCGCTTGATCTTGAAACATTTGATTTCACTAACATTGTTTACAATTTATTTATTTATCATCATCAGTGCCGTAACAGCCTTTTGCTGGGCCTAGGTTGTCTGCCAAGTGGCAGATTTCTAGACAGGAGGTGTTTTATTTTTATGGTGTAGGGTTGTCAGCACTACGCCCAACGCTCTACAGACATATTAGACCGGGACATACGGTTTAAAGTGGATTTCGAATCACTACAAATATCCATGGCACCGCCGGGGCTCGAACTCGGGCCTGTGGCACTTATTTAGTTATACTTAACAATATTTTAGGAACAAAAAACATAATTTAATAAATAGCCATAGGATTCCAGGGGGCCGAGTGAATAGCGCTCTGTGCCATAGAGTTCGAGTTTCGGCTTTGCCATGGATGCTTGTAATGATTCAAATTCATTTTATACCGCTTGGTGATCCTGGGGCTGGTGGTCCTGATCTAAAAGGAGTGTTGGGAGTAGGGTTGACAACTTTACCCTTTAAAAAAAAAAACGTCTACTGTTTCGAAATCTGCCAGTAGGCATACGCCCATGGTCCAATTGTAATACCAATATGTTAATTAATTAGAGTGCCCAACCGGAGGAGGAGGTCGTGAAAATTGTTGAGCATTTGCCTTTTAACATTTTTTTCTTTTTCCATTTTCACGTTAAATGAAAATTGTTTTTATTAGTTAGTTATTTTTTTTTTCAATTGTTTTAAGTTACTTTCATTCAATTTTTAACTGTTGCATTTATTGACACATATTTCACACACACACACACACACACACACACACATATATATATATATATATATATATATATAAAGTATAGACTGGTTCTGGGGTGCCACAGGTTTGATGTTCCAGTGCTGGCGGTGCCATAGATGCTTATAGTGAATCGGAATCCACTTTATACCGTAGGTCCTGGTTTAATAGGCCCGCCATGAGGCTGTTGCGCCAATGAAGGAGAAGAGCAAAGGGAAGAATTGATTTCTTGACAACTTGTTATAAATTAATTGCCATATCTGTCATATTGGAAAATTCAGAAAACACCCAATCAACTCCCTAAATTAGTTCCTAATTACTAGTTTCTAAGTTAAACTCCAATTTCTGTTAAAAAACAATTTTATTAAATGATATTCAAATCTCAATCCCCAAGTATTTTGACTTAAACGCAATGACTCACTAATTGATCATATTATTAAAGTATTTGAAAAATGTTCTCTCTCAACGACAGTATACCGTAGGTCCTAGTCTAATATGAGTGTTGGGCGTAGGGCTGACAATTTTACCCCTTAAAAAGAAAACGTCTACTGTTTCGGAATCTGCCAGTAGGCAGACGGCCATGGTCCAACATGGACTGTAGTGCCGGGATGTTAGTTAACGAGAGTTCCCAACTTACGGAGGAAGTCATGAAGATTGTTGGGCATTTCTCTTTTTAACATTTTTTTTTTTCCTTTTGACGTTAAATGATAGCATTTTTAAATTTTGGTATTAATAGTGTTTAATTTTATTTCATTTTTTTTCAGTTGTTTTAAGTTATTTTCATTCAATTTTTAACTGTTGGGTTTATTAACACATATTTTTTCAAATATAGTTTATCACGTTCTAGCACTCGTTGCCACATGTTTGAGTTTCGAGTACTGGCGGTGCCATGGGTGCTCGTAATGGTTCGAAATCCACTTTAAGCCGTAGGTCCCGGTCTAATAGGACTGTAGAGGGTTGGACGCAAGGCTGACAACCCGACCCCGTAAAATAAAACACCTCATATTTCGAAATCTGGCAGAATTCCTTGGCTTACCATGGGCTTGTAGCGCCACTAAAAAGAACTTATCATTTTTTGTTTTGAGAATTTATGTTTGTCTCTGTTTTTTTACTTATTGAAGCATACAGCATATTTAACTGTTCATTAATCATAATCAAGTTCAATCAAGCACATGGAACACTACCGTTAGTTTAATGTGCAACTCATGCCATATACGTTGTCATTTCGATTCAAAATATCACTGACAGCCGAATTCCCTTTCTTTATGCCGCTTATAGTGCCATCTATTAATACATTTTGGAACATTTTTGGATGCGGTACCGTTTCCCCCTTTCTTCAAGTATCTTCAGTTCCAATTTGCACTCATTGTGACGAGTGGTTCTTTTTTGAAACCATTTTGAGAGTGGGACTTAAAGTGGGACTGGAAATTATAATCACTCTGTATATAAATATACGATTTTTCACATTTCCTTGAGCTTACGTGATAGTATGGTCCCATTACCTGCACAATTACTTGTGAGGATTATCGGCGAATGCTGGAAACTGTTGTCATTCCTGAATTGTAGCAACGATAATTTTTATGTAAGATGGAGCACGACCACATGTTCATCGTTCGGTGCAGAACTTTTAATGGCTGTATTTTGGTGATGAGAAAGGGATCAGCCGATGTTTACCAACGGAATAGCCAACCCATTACATACCTATAACACCCCACGTGACTTTTGACTGTGGGAGGCAGATCCGTATTTTCCTATAGGCTAACTAGGCTTCAGCCAAGATCAAGAAGGACCTACATTCAAACTCTTAGCAAAATTAGAATGACACTATTCTAAAAACAATAAACACTAAAACACTGAATCGAAAATAAGGAGAGATTGCACATGACAATTCATTCCTCATAATAATTCATACTTAAACATTAAATGAATACTTAAACATTATGAAATAAATTTATCTGAATTGAATTTGCTTTAATCTTAAATGTATTGAATATATTTTATTTAATTTTATACAAAATAGGATAATTCTTATTGCATATTTTATTTTCGTAGTCAAAGATTATTATTATTTAAATTTTGTTTCTTTGTAAATGTTGTGTGTTATGTTCGATGAGTTATTCTTACAAGCACTATGTACTGAGAATAAATGTCCAAATAGGTGTTTCGACTTTATTTTTTAATTATTAACCGAGCCACATATTTTATAAAGATGAGTACCCATCACAACATGCTTCATTTAACATATTGATATAGATCACAGTGATGATGTATTTAATTATCTGTGTAATTTACAAACTTAAAAATGGGGTCTCATAAGTGTGGAATAGCCTAGGGCCTCTTTTCATTTAAATCCGGTCCTGGTGGGAGGGTACCTTAAATCTGTTGTGTGTGCTGTGGGCCCTACAAACCAGAGTACCTTGAAAGACAACATAAGACGAGCTGCTACAAACATTCAAGGAAGAGAACGTCAAACACAGGATGCAGTATCTTATGTACAGGAAAGGACAGAACTTTGAAAATACTACGCGTGGCTCTGAGGAGCTTAACGTCGATTAATAAGAGATTATTTTATGTGAGTTTCATCTTGTTGTCATTCATTTCTGTTATGTGCATTTTTTTATTATTCTAACATTGTATTGATATTTAATATAATTCATTTTCTGGAATTAATTTATGTGCATTTATTATAATTATTGACTTTTTTTTTCGTTTCTAATAGCTCCAAAATCAGTAGACAATTTGAAAAATCTACCTTCTTTTTCAGTGGCGCAACAGCCCCATGGTGGGCCAAAGCTCTCTGCCTATTGGCAGATTTCGAGACAGGAGATGTTTTTCTTTTTACGGGATAGGGTTGTCAGCCCTACACCCAACAATCCTGTTTGGCCATCAAGCCCTGAAAATCGGCGGCCTGATGGCCAATTGGCTAGCGCTCTGACCTTTGGTACCGCAGGCTTTAGGTACGAATCCTGCCGGAGACATGGATGCTTGTGAGTGGTTCGGAATCCACGTTAAGCTGTAGGTTCAGTCTCATTAGCGTAAAGTGTGCACAAAATGACCGTAGATCGACGAACCAAACTAAACTCTCTAACCTCGCCTTTTGGGACTATTTTTTTCGGAAATCATCTTCCCATGTCTATGTGTCTCATCTCTATGTCTCTATACACGCACTATGTCGTCCATGTAGTGCTGACATAGTGTGGACCACATATCAAATGTGTTCTCATTCTGTTCAATTTTAGCCACCAACAGGGCAAGTTATTTTATGGCCATCCTGTATATTAATGCGTCGCACACATATAGATTTTCAGACTTCTTGTTTCTACTTAACTTATGGAAACTTGTTACTGTAATTACATATTGACCATCTTTTTTATTTTAAACTGAAAGTCAATTCGTGACATTCATTCGTTCCACAAACTGCTGTATTGAATGCTTTCAGTAGAGAGTTGCAAAAAAAAAATTTTATTGTTTATTATTATAATTATTTTCATCGTCGCTTTATAAATATTGAATTAAAAGTTTTGCAAATTTCAATATTTTGCATTTTTAATTGCCAATTGGCAGATTTCGAGACAGGAGATGTTTTTCTTTTTTGCTGCATAGGGTTGTCAGCTCTACACCCAACAACCCTATTAGACCGGGGTCTACTGCTTAAAGGTGATTCCGAACCACTACAAACAACCATGGCACAGAGCGGTAGTCACTTGGCCATCAAGCCCCGAAAATCGGTGGCCTGATGGCCAATTGGCTAACCCTTTTTTTGAGAAGCCTTTGATCTAGAAATGCAACTGCACATGTTTAACTGGGATAACAGATACTTTGTCAGTGTGACAACTATAATACTGTGTCATTGTAACAATTATGATAATGTGTCACTACAACGAATATCATAGCGACATTATCACAGTGACGATAAATCATTGTAAAAAAATCACAGTGACTTACTTGATTTTCACCTGCACCTACTTTAAAAGTGCTCTGGTCTTTCGTACTACAGGCTTCAGGCTCAAATCCTGGCGGTGGCATGGGTGTTTGTGAGTGGTTCGGAATCCATGTTAAACTGTATGTCGCGGTCTCATTAGCCCAAAGTGTGCAACAAATGACCGTAGAGCAACACACCAAAACTTCTAACATAGTGTAGACCACATGTCAAATGTGTTATCATTCTGTTTAGTTTTAGCCTCAAGAGGAAAGGTTATTTTATGGCCACCCTGTATATAATCGCACAAATATAGATTTTCAAACTTTTTGTTCCTACTTAACCTATGAAAACTTGTTACTATAATTACATATTGACCATCTTTTTTCTTTTTAAATGTATTTTACTGAAAGTCAATTCGTGGCATTCATTCATTCCACAAACAGTACTGAATAGAAAGTTAGAAGATTTTTTTTTATTATTATTATTATTATAATTATTTTCAACGTCGCTTTATAAATATTGAATTAAAAGTTTTGCGAAATTTCAATATATTTTGCATTTTTAATTGCTTCGGGCCGAGGTGAAGTGAAAGAAGAGAGAAAAGAAAAGAAAAACACTTAAGGTTCCGACATCCGCTCCCGATACACGTAAAAACAATGCAGAGCTTTCTGGTCACGCGATTTTCCGAAAGTTGCCGTAAGTTTTAAAATTAAATATTGACAGAAAACAAGGGGGCTCGTAAAAAGGAATAAACAGTTCCCCGACAAAGTGTAATTATTTTTCCAGCAGACCCTCACACACGCCAACTTCCTGGAAATGTTGTTGCCGTTTCTACGTGGATACGGAAACGGAAAGGTTTTAAACAAAACTCTAAAATGGGAACTATGCAAATACGAAGATGTAGGGGGAGGGGGCAGGTGGAATAAAAAAAGATCATTGTCGGGCGACTTTTTAATGACTCGCAATATATTTTACAAGAGGCCCTACGCCGTTCGAAACACCACATGGAAGAACATAAATTTTTTATCACCTCTTCGCGAGGTCTACCTTCGATATTGTTAAGTTCTCCGGACACGCCCATTTTAATGAACTTTGGAAATGCTACAGCACCGAAAATGGAATCGAACGCAATAATAAAAAAAAAAATGTTTTTAAAGTAAGAGCTTTTTTTCGCGTGTCAGATAAACTTAAATTCTATAAACAATCGGAATTATTTTTTTCTCTTTTGGGATTAAGCTAAACACATAGTTTGCGATTATGGATGGTTTGACTGCTACGCACGCATGTTAAGGTTTGCGAATCTAATTCATTTTGCATGTTCGAAATAGTTCATCTTGAATGACATCGCACTAATAAAATTGCGCTTGTATGTTTAAAACAAAACAGATTTTCAGAAAAGGAAATTTAAAAACAAATTCTAATAATAATAATAAAAACATAAAAACAATCTCTATAATAATAATCAATAATAAAACATTTTACTTCGTAATGATAAATAGACACATATAGTTCCGGTATATATATAAATATAAAAGTAAATATAATTTACTAAAAAGAAAAGCAGCATATATATATATCATCACAGAACAAAGTGGAGAAAGTAGGTTTCTAAAATAACTCTCAACCATTTTGAAGGAGTTAAAATTAAATTTGAAACCTATCTCGCCTTTTTTTATATTTCCGATGTTTCCGTTGCATTTTTTTTTTAAATTGAAATCCTTTGCATCTCGTTTTTGTATGGCAAACCTTTTGTTTCTCTTTCATCACAATTCTCTTTCATCGCTTTTATATTGTAATCGCATGAGAAAATTTTTTACACTTCAATCCCTTGCATTTCTTTTTCAATTCCTAATATTAGTTCACACTCTCCCTATATATAAATTGTTCACATTTTCAATCGTTCATGAAATACTTTTTATTCATCCACTCCAGATCAAGTACATTTTTTGAAACTTACGGTGGATGACACGTGATGTTAATACAGTTTTTTTTTTTTCAAATTTTAATTCATTCATTCAATTTAATTCATTCATTTTAGTTTTATATGGGAGAAAAAAATTATCTCATATAAGATATTTAGCAGGATATAAATTGAGGAATCAATACCGTCAGTGGAGAAGCGTGTAGATCGCTGGAGAAAAAAATTCTTATACAGATTCTTTTTTCATTCTGAGTTCTAGTGTGAGTGAAGGAGGGAACAAAATGGGAAATGAAACATGAGAATAAATGAGTGAGAGAGATGGAAAGTGTGTATGTGAGAGAGAGATAATTTTTTTAACTTTAAAAATGAATGAAATTTACTTATAAAGGACTTTCTGTAATAGAGTGAAAAAAAAGGAGGAATTGACTTTAAATTCTTTTTATATTACTTGTTTATGTTTTATGTTCCATTTATAAAATATATTGTATTTCAATAAATTATATATATATATTAGGCAGGGACCTACAGCTTAAAGTGAACATCGAACCACTACAAACATCCATGGTACCGCCGGGATTAGGCTCCGAAAATGTGGTACCGAGCTCCAAAGACTAGTCAGTTCGGAGTCTAATAGGGCTGTAAAGCGTTGGGAGCAGGACTGACGACCCTACCCCGTAGAAGAAAAGCATCTCCTGCCTTAAATAGGCAGACGGTCTTGGGCTGTTACGCCAATGAAGAAGATATATATATATATATATATATATATATATATATATATAAATATATATATATATATATATACGTACATGTGTGCTACAGTCAGTCTAAGGTGAAACTATTGCATTCGAATTTGATTTTGTTTCCAAAATAAAAATTTTTTTGTATAAGTCTATTTTTTTTTAAAATTAGGTGAAAAGGTATACGAATCAGGGTTATTCTACTTAGCGCTCTATAATTTTACTTAGTTTGTACCTTTCGTATTAAATGTGTTTTTTTACCTTTTTATATCGTAGTTAATCGTTTTCATATTAAAATGGCAATTTGATAAAGTCGTTTTTTTTAAATATAATTTTTATTTTTCGATTTAAGCTGCAACTCAAAATAAAAAAAAATTGCAATTTTTTAAAAAAGCGTAAATTATTAAAATGTAATGCATAATTTATAATAAATCAATTATTAATTAATTCGTAATTTATTTAAACTTAATTTTAGCGTATATTTAATGTTTAAAAATTTATTTTTTAACGTCAAATCACTTTTTGGAAGGTCTTTGAAGAGTATTGTTTTTGAAGTCATACTGATGCTTTTTTATTTCATCCGCTGGTAAAAATAAATAAATAAAAAATAAAACAAAACGGTGCATATCATTCAATTAACTATAACCGTTCATAAAATTAAAGACTTACTAAGAGAGACGAGAAATTAATGAAGCATGATGAGTAACAGGAATAAAAACTTTTGGCAAAATCCAAAAAAAGTTCATTTAAAACAAAACCAATTTTCTTTTTAAAACAACAACAATAATAACAAACTATGCAACTAAAATGAGCATTGATAATTAAGAAAAAATAGATACAAGGAATGTACGTTAATTATTTAAATAAATTATCAAAAAAAAAAAATCTTCCAAATAAATACAATACTACATGAAACCCATTTCATGATACCTCAGGTATTTTGATACATATACATAATTTTAAATAATTTTTTTGGGATTTTTTTTTTTTTTTTTTTTTGACGCTGTTGTTAAATGAAACTAAAAGACTTTGAAATCTGAAAACTATGACAAACTGATGTCTGTTACCTCAAGGCCGTAGCATTAAAAAAAAAAAAAAAAAATCACAAAAAACCCTTTTTTTTTTTTTATGAAGCTAAAGGTCTAATCTTTTAACATGAAATAACAACAACAAAAAAAACTTAAAACTGTAATGGGCTGGGCCGATCTACAAATAATCTGTCAAAAAATAAAAATAAAAAACTACAGAATTCTAAACTAAATTTCTTTTCTTCAAAAATCTCATTTTTCTTGAAATAAAATTGTTTTGTATTCACTACACGATCTTTTAGAACAATTTTACATTATTTAATTATGTAATTATTAACTTATTAAAGAAATTAAAAAAAAATTAATCCCCAAATGTAGAAAGTGGTCAAGGACACGAAAACAAGGAAACGAAAGAAACCGAAAAAACCCCAAAACAAACCCATATAACCTCATGGTTCATAAAATTCTGATTTGAACCTCAGCTGTCCTGCTCTGCCCATTACTATTGGCTCACGAGTTGGGCAAGTGGCTATTTTTGTAAAAACTTACACAACTTTTGTTATATCTTGATAGACTCTTATATAATATATTTTTAGAAATTTTATAATCAATAGTTCTTAACAATTTTTTTTTTTGTTTCTTTTTATAGTGGAAAATTTTTTTTTAAAATAACATACACTAATAACAAACTATGCAACTCTTCTCTAAAATGAGAATTGATAATTAAAAAAAAACAAGTAATATAAAAAAAATTTAAAGTCAATTCCTACTTTTTTTTTCCACTCCATTGCGGAAAGTCCTTTACAAATAAAGTTGAAATTTTCCTCTTACATCTGGCGCCATCTATTGGTAGATACATGCAACTTAAATCTAAAAAAACTAAAATTAATGAATTAAATTTAATGAATGAATTAATTTTTGAAAAAAACTGTATTAGCATCCAGTGTCACCCACTACAAGTTTAAAAAAATGTATTGATTGACTGGATGAATAAAAATATTTTATGAACGATTGAAAATTTGAACAAGATAAATATACGGAGAGTGCGAACTAATAGTAGGAATTGAAAAAAAATAAATACAAAAGAATGTTCGTTCATTATTTAGATAAATTATTTAAAAAAATATCCCAAATAAATACAATACATGAAGCGCATTTCATGATACCTCATGTGTTTTGATACATAATACACAGATTATTCGTCTCATTTTCCTTTCAGAAAATATAAAAATCCTGCATAAAAGTATTTAAAAAATGACTTTTTTGTTTATTTGGAAATTTTTCTTCCAGCCAGTTTTCTGAAAATGTTAACAGTACAACTTTTAGTAGTTTTTATTATTTGCAAAACTAGTTATCGCGCAGGAAATGTGAAAACCGTATAGTTATATACAGAGTGATTATGATTAAAGTCCCATTTTTAAGATGCTGTAAAAAATAACCACTTGTCACAATTCAGTGACCAGTGGAAAGTTCAGTTCAGTGACAAATTTGAACTGAAGATACTTGAAGAAAGGAAAAACAGCACGGCATCGAAAAAGTTCCATAATGTATTAATAGATGGCACTGTAAGCGGCCTAAAGAGAGTGAATTCAGCTGCCAGTGATATTTTGAATCGAAATGACAACGTATTTGCAGTAGTGTTCAATGTGCTGGATTGTTTCGGTTTTTTGACGGGAAAAATGACTTCCAAGTCATTCAACAGTTGTGGCACTGTGAGTGGAAAGCCCATCTACCACGGCAAGGTCATACCAAATTGGATAGGAAAAGCCAGTGGAACTTTTTTTGATGCCGTACCGTTTCCCCTTTCATCAAGTATCTCAATTCAAATTTTAACTTATTGTTATGAGTTTTTTTTTTTTTTTTTTTTTTTTTTTTTTGAAGTGGGACTTTAATAATTATAATCACCCTGTATATAACTATGTTACCTTTCCAATCAATTCTTTTAACTTTAAGACACTGGAGGATAATGTCTTTTGGAATGACACTCCGTCATAGTATCCACCGAGTCTAGTCCTTTTCAAAACAATACCTTTCCAAAACATTACTGTAGTATGTACTAGTGTCGATTATTTAATCTTCGTCCAAATGTATTCCACCGCAGCTAAATATAGGGAATAATGGAGTTATTTTAATCTTTATCATTTAGTTTTAAACTAATTCTTTGATTGTTGTATTTCATATTCTATTAAAAATGTTTAACAAGTTAATATTCTTAATAACTAAATATTTTTTAATGTTGCCGGATTGTTTGCCACTTACGACAGATATATAGCGGATTCAACATTATCTAGAGTGCACCCTTGAAGCCTGCTAAAATGCCAAATTTTCAATGAACAATTCCAGGTATGGCATGTGGTAGTCTGCACTCCTCTCCTGAAGTTTAGCAGGGCATTCCGGCTTACAGATTTATCACGCCTATTCTTGGCATAGACATCGGTACTTTCAATTCGACATCCCTTGTTGGGTTTCGAATTAGGTTTCCCCACCTCAGAAACTTCACGTATCTGTCTGCCAGTCAGAAAATAAATTTGATCATTAAAAGAAAAAATTATTAAGTCAGTTGAAGCTTCGTACATGAAAACACAATTTCAGACACAGAGTAAGAATAAAATAGAGTGCGCATCAGGGTTTCAAGACCGAGGACTTCAAACTCATCACGTGGCAGGTATCAGTTGGTGCACTATACCTGGCTTTTTGCAAGAAAATCGTTTCAAACTGTATTCGATCCTGAAAGCGACACTTCCGACCCTGTATTCCTAAAAAATGCATGTTTAAATAAGGTGTACCGTCTTTCAAAGTCTGTCTCATGACCCTTATATAGATATAGCTGTGATTATGTAAAATAATAAATATATATATATATATCTTTTATCTTTCTATAAAAAGTCCTGGCAGATAACCTGTCGAGTTTCCGAATGAAGGGATCTGAGTTCGGAACCGACAAATGAAGCCAAACTGTAACTGTCTTCAATGATGATCATTATAAATCCGTAAGCCAAAATATCTTTCCGATAAGCTAGACAGGGAGATTTCGACCCTCAAATAGCCTCCGTAGTAGTCGTTCAAATTGCGATGCTCCTATGTAGGCCCTGTTGTCACTCATCCTTAGTGTCCGGCAGCACGGGGCGAACACCCCATGAGTAGCCTACTCATGGTAAAAGGGGGCAGCTTCTGTTGTGATGGAGCATCCATAGTTAGAAGTCTGACTTGGCTCCGAGTTGCTGAAGAAGAAGTAGGACAGTGCCTTCCGGGTGGACTTTTAGGGGGAGCTAACCTACATTTGCATATCGTACGGGAGAAAACCTGGAAAAGTCCCATCAGATAGTTGGACAATTTAGTCAAGATGCAGAACATTCCAAACGCCACCGATTCTCCTTGTTTTTGAAACAGTGTTTACAACAATGTTTCCAACGGATTGAACCTCAGCTCTGTTGCTCACGAGAGGCAATGTGGGCCCTGGGTAACGCTGAATCTGTTTCATAACTACATTTCTAATGGTGAATGATTTAAGAGTTTAGCATTTCTTCTTTAAAAAAGCATTTCTTAAGCATTAGAAATTACCATTAAGCTTAAGCATATAAAAGCATTTAGCATTTCTTAAAGTTCTTCTTTAAAAAACAGAAGCTCCAGGTTCGAATCTTGACGGTGGCATGGATGTTTGTGAGTGGTTCGGAATCCACTTTAAACTGTAGGTTCCCGGTCTGTTTAGACCTCGTATGCACAAGAGGACCGTAGAGCGACAAACAAAACCAGTCTTTAAAAGTATATCAAACTACAAAATAAGAAAAAAAAATGTTTTTAATTTGAGCTGCAAATATTCCATTTTTCAATGGAAAGCTATCAAGAATTTGTTATTATTATTTTTTTAACTAGAGTAAAAGCAAATGTAAATTAATTTGAATACATTTACTGAGAACATAAAAATGCCATTTCGTCACCGCTAACATTTTATAGCACGCGATGTGCCCTCGCCAAGTCGCCTTTAAAACTGGCGCACATAAATAATTTATGCTTTTCAAATATGTCCAAAGCCGTAAAATAAAACAGAAATTCAGTGATTAAAGTTTTAATAGTGTTTTGAATTTCGGCCTGCACAAAAAAAAAAAAGGAAAAAAATGCAGGAATCTTTTTTTATTTTTATTTTTGCATTCGTTTAAGGGTCAATTAAATGGCTTTTGGTGATAAATATTAAGCATGACTGATGGTGTTGTCATCAGAGAATGATCTATGTGAATCTAGATGTCTGTATGGGTAGGATTAACACTTTGTGTTTAATATTTTCAAGTCACGCGACATGTAATACAAAGTGTTAGGTATTAAAAATAATTTGTTATTTTTTTAAAAAATCGGAATACAATTTCCATATAAAATGCGCATTAAGTTAGGCATCGTCTTTTTATAATTCAATTCCTACTATTAGTTTACACTCTCCCTAGATATATCTTGTTCACATTTTCAATCGTTCATAAAACACATTTTATTCATCTACTCAAGTTCAAATACATTATTTTTGAACTCGTAGTGGATGACACTGGATGTGAATACTGTTTTTTAAAATATTAATTCAGTAATTAAATTTTATTCATTAATTTTATTTTTTTTAAAGATTAAAAAAGTTAAATAAAAAAATGAATGAAAATCTTTTCTGCAATAGAGTGAAAAAAAAAGTAGGAATTGACTTTAAAAAAGAAATTTTTAAAAATCCCTACTATTAGTTCACACAGATAAATTTTCAATCTTTTTAAAAAATGAACTGAAAATTATTTTTTTAAAATATTAATTCAGTAATTAAATTTTATTCATTAATTTTATTTTTTTTAGATTAAAGTTAAATATATCTACCAAAAGATAGCGCCAGATAAACTTAAAAATGAATGAAAATTATTTACAAAGAAAAAAAGTAGGAATTGACTTTAAAAAGAAATTTTTTATACTACTTGTTATAATTCAATCCCTACTATTAGTTCACACTCTCCTATATATATCTTGATCAAATTTTCAATCGTTCATAAAATACTTTTTATACGTCCGTTCGCGTTCAAATACATTTTTGAAACTTGTAGTGGATGACACTTGGTGTTAGTACAGTTTTTTCAAATATGAATTCATTCATTAAATTTAATTTATTCATTTTAGTTTTATATGGAAGAAAAAAATTTCTCTTATATAAAACATTTAGCAGGATATCAATTTAAGAACAAATACCGTCAGTGGTGAAGCGTGTAGATCGCTGGAAAAAAATTTTTTTTTTTTTCATTCTGGGTTGTAGTCTGAGTCGAGGAGGGAACAAAATGGAAAATGAAACATGTGAATAAATGAGTGAGAGAGAGAGATAATTTTTTCTAACTTAACAAAATGAATGAAAATTATTTATAAAGGACTTTCTGCAATAGAGTGAAAAAAAGTAGGAATTGACATTAAAAAAAATTTTATATCACCTGTTTTATACATTTTTATGGAGCTGATATTCAAAATTCAATAGTAAAATAAATGAAAGCTATTGTTCAATGAAAACACAGTCCTATAAAAATACTTTTCGAAACATGTTTTAATTTTAATGAATTATTTTTATAATATTTGCAGCATTGTTTCTAAAGAGGAAATCCAATTTTCTTTTTTTTTTTTTACCGATTTAATTACGCCGAGGACTGGGTTGTATTGACCATATCCCTGTGAACAGCCTAAAGTTGGCTGCACAGACGACCGCTGTTACTCATTTAGCACTACCCAGGGTGCACGTGTAGCTTGAAGATATACCACGGGTGCGAGTAACACTACCCCCACAACGCTGTACGATCCTATTAGTTAAAGTAGAATCCTAAACACTACAAACATCCATAGTACCGCCGGGACACGAATCCGAAATATGTGGTACCGAGAGCTAGCCACTCGGCCACCAGGTCTCAATCCAATTTTTCTTATATCACGTAAAGTACTTGCACAAAGATATTACATTAATTACTACAGTTAATTGAAATCATGAAAATTTGGCAATCCATATATTAGATTTATTAACGACTCTTGGCTCAGTGACAACATGCGCCGCTGGTGAACAGTAGGGCTGAGGTTCAGTCCACTAGGGGCTTTGTAATAGACGCTGTTTCAAAAACGAGGAGACGTGACGGCGTATCAGACGTTAAGCATCTTGACTAGTGATCTGGGGCTATCTGGTGAGAGTTTTCCAGGATTTCTCCCTCCGATTCCCCCTAAAATTGCTTCCGGAAGGCACTGCCCTCCTTCTTCAGCGAATCGGTCTCAGACTTCTACCTACGGGTGCTCCATCACAATAGAAGTTGCCTCTATCGTTTTTCACGAGTGGACTACTCATGGGGTGTCCATCCCGCACTGCCAGGCATTGGCGATAACAACCCTCTATGGGCACGTGTAACTTTCAGGCTGCATTTTAATCTGTCGACATTTTACCAATCATTTTAGTTCTTTCACAAGATGATGCATACCAAAATGACCGGAGACCGACACACTTGCTATAGTGCCTTCCGGTGTAGTTCAAGAGAAATTGTCTGTTGAATGACAGATTCCTGCCTGAGAGGAAATATAGCTCTCAGTTTTTTTTTTTCTCTCAAGACAGCGACTGATTTTCCGTATGTTGTAATTGCCTTCTTTATCAAAAAGGGAAAATATCCCTTAGCCGTTTTATTTTTTTTTTCCTCGAATTCTGTTCCTATATTCTTCTCGAGTGGGATATAAACTAAATTAAAACACGAAAATTTATAAGTAATCTCTGGTGGTAAGTTAATAATCTGGTGATGAGTTCGAAACTCCTGCTAATTGAACTTTCCTTGTACGTGCTCGAATAGGTGCGATAAATCCATACATCGGAAAGGTACTGGTCATTAGGTTTTTATTCATAAAATGAGAATTCTTTTAATAAATATTCGTATAGAAAAACAATGCCTCTTTAAATTAAATATATTATTTTAAAAATAAAATCACTATCTTGTTTTTTTTTTTTTTCTTTTTACAATTTTTAGCGTTTATGTTGCAGTTAATATATTTACATACATTAAAAGAGTACAGTTAAATTATAGGATTCACTATTGAATTTATTGCAATGTAATCGTGCAAAGCCAAAAAAAATTGCTTTTGGCTATAAATATACATATGCAAAAATGTATGCACTGGTTTTATTTTTAGTTTTAAGATTTCAAAAGGAAAAAGGAAATAAAAAAAATTTCAAAAGCCTACGCCGACGAACATTAATAATAATTAGAATATAAATTTGAATACATAACTAATGAAATTCTAAACAAAATAAATGCGAACAATCAAAGCAGGAAAAAAAAAAATTAAATTCCATTCATTTACAATAATCAAGTAGAACAGGAATTGATTTCGCCCGAGGCAATGATTAGCAACTCAAACGATTGCTCCAAAAATGCTACCTCCTCTAAAAGAACTCTTTATTAATGAATGTTTCAATTATATGCATGAAAATGCGAAATGACATCATTTTAAAACAATCAAATAAGGAATTTGAGTTAAGCTGCTACGTCTGTATCCTATTTAGCAGTCATTTTTTTTAATATTTATAACCTTAATATTAGTTTCATTTTCATCATAAAATCATATTATTTTTTAATTGCACAGATTTCAAAGTAGTGCAGGAAAATTCGCATATTACAAATCAGTTTCTGTTTTTCATTTGTGTCGGGAAATATTTATCAAACTTCTTTGTATATGTTATTTCTTTTACCATACATTTATTAAAGAGTAATGAAGAATATACTACTGTGTCAAAAAAGTAAGACCAATTTTTTTTTCAAAAACCTTTTATTATTTTTCCAAATTTATTTCATCGTCTTCAAAGTAATCCCATCCGACACAATCCACTTGTGCCAACTTTTGTTCGAATCCTCAATGCATGCTAAAAAGTCAGCGGCAGGGTTGGCCTTCAAAGCGCTCGCCGATTCACGTTGAATCTCTTCAATCGACTCAAAACGGTGTCCCCGGAGTGGTCTTTTTAGTTTAAAAATGGAAAGAAGTCGCACTGTGTGAATATGGTGGCTGTGGAACGATATGGGTTTCATTTTTGACGAAAAAGTCACGAAGAATCAACGCAGTGTGAGCTGGTCTCTAATTGTAAATCGACAGTTTGCAAGCACCAATTCATTAATTTTTTTGGACGTGAGCTTCGTCGATTGAGGTGGAGGGTCGACCCGAGGGCTCTTCGTCTTCAACGCTTTCTCTGCCTTCTTTGAACTGTTTATACCACTTCTAAACATTTCCTTCCGTTATAGGAATGCTCACCGAATGCCCTCTGTAACATGCTGTACGTTTCCGCAAATAAAACTGAATGCAAGTTCTTTGCTCAATGAATTCAGACATTTCAAAAATCTCTGGAATCAGTTTTAGCGTCTCACAAAGCCAAGCGTAAAAGTCAAACACTCATGAATATTTGGACGTTACATTCTACACAGATGTCAAGGACAGTGCCAGCAACCTAAAAAGAAAGAAAAAAAAATTTAAATTTCATAATAATTGGTATTAATAAAAATATCTGCAAAAAGTTTGAAATTGAACAACATTGTTTACAAATTAAAACGTGAAAATGCTAAAATTTATTTTTTAAGCTATATTCCCATTTATTAAAATGTAATTTCATTATCTTAGTAAGGTGTTTTTTTTTTAAACTATTAAAAAGCCTGAATTATGACAAAAATATCAAAATCCTTTCATTTAAAAAAAATAGCAAAACAGCGTCTTTTAAAAAGTTGATAACGAATAAGATAATTACATAAATTTACGTTTTTATAAATTTAATTATTATTTGAACTTTAATCTGATATTTTTAATAGAAATAATTATTTACGTCATTTAAAATTCACTTTTTGTGACTATCTATTCAAAAGCCTCATTATATTACATAAAAATCTTTTAATTGAAGTATAATAAATTTTCTGGGCGTTTTTTTTTTTTACCCCGAGTTCTCAATCAATAATTACTCATTTGAATGCAAATGCAGAGTTATTTAAAAATAAAAAAACCTTTCTTCATTAAATCTCTTTTAATTATTGCATAAATATTACTATTTTTCCATTATGTAATTTATAATCCCTATTTTGCATTACAAAAGATTTTTGTTGTTTGTGAGTTCCAATTAAAAAGAACGTTTCCAGCCGGAAATATTTCATCAAATTAATTTCAAACGCGTACAAAAAATAATTACCGATGAAACATCAAAAATGTTTAAAATAAAAAATTTTTTTTAATTGGTCTTCAATTATTTTGAATACATAATTATTCTCTTTTCGAATAATTAATAAATTTAATTCTCTGTCCTTAATTTTAATGCATATTTATATTACATAGATAACTTAGATTTTTATTTTATGTAAAAATTAAATTAATTAAAATAAGCATATATATATATATATATAATGTGTGTGAGTTTCCATAGTTCTATAATGACCACCAGTCTGGCGCTCTGTGCCACAGTTTTTTGTGTATGAGTGAATGTTTGTAGTGGTTTGGAATCTACCTGAAACACTAGGTCCCGACCTAATATGACTGTAGAGCTTTGGGTGTAAAGCTGACAATCCTGTAAAGAAAGTATCTACTGTCTCGAAATCCATCAGTAGACAGACGGCGTTGGCCCATCATGGGGATGTTGCGCCAAGGAAGAAGAAGATATCTATATCTATTGTCTCTCTTTCACTCTATGTATCTGTATACCTATGTATTTGTATCTATATATAGAGAAGAGATTAGATGGTATATATATATATATATACCATCTAATCTCTTATATATATATATATATATATGTGTGTATATATATATATATCATCTAATCTCTATGTATATTTGTTTATGCGTGTGCGTGTTGGTGTGTGTTCTATCTATCTATCTATATATTTTTTTATCTAATGCAGCTGGCAAACACTTAGACAATTGTCGTCGATGCCTTAAGGAGATGCGTGTAGCTTGAAGATAAGTAACAGTACCCCCGACGCGACGCGTAGTAACAGTATCCCCGTAACTCTCTACAGTCATAGGAGACCGGGACCTACATTTTAAAGTGGATTCCAAACACAGTTTAAAGTGGATTCCGAACCACAACAAACATGTATGGCGCTGCCAGGACTCAAACCCGAAACCTGTGGTACCGAGAGCCAAAACGCTAGCTACTCGGCCATTCAAGCCCCATATATGCTCGCGTTCGTAGCCTATCTTCAAGCTACACGTGCCCCCTGGGTAGTGCTAAATGAATAACAGCAGTGCAAGCCCTTGCTGATGGCACAAATATTATCTGTCACTGTATTACCAGCTGCAATAGAACAGCACATTAAAAAAATGAATTGGATAATGATTTGGATCTAGAAAACTAGTGAGTAGAAATAACATAGTATTGATCTGATGGTAGGCTTTCCTCTGTAAAGCTATCATTCCTCTTTTTCATTGGCGCAATAGCCGCTTGACGGGACAAGGCCGTCTGCGTACTGGTAGATTTCGAGACAGGACATGTGTTTCTTTTTACGCGGTATGGTTTTCAGCCGTAAGCCCAAGAGTCATGTTAGACCGAGTTCCTATGATACAAAATAAAGTATAAAGTATAACTAAGTATAAAGTAGATTCCGGGGCTTGAATGGCCGAGTGGCTAGCTCTCTGGCTCTTAGTACCATTGGTTTCGGGTTCGAGTCTCGGTGGTGCCATGGGTGTTTGTAGTGGTTCAGAATCCACTTTATACCGTAGGTCTCTAGAACGATCGTAGAGAGTTGTGGAGAGTGACATATTAAATAGGGCAATAACGAACTGTTCCTATATAGTGATTAAGGTATTATAGTCCTTGATACTTCGCATCCTCATATTTCCCTTCGATTCATTCATTCAAAGTAGATTCCGAACATCCATGGCACCGCCCGGAATCGAACCCAAAAATTTGGTCCCGAGTGCTCAAGCCGTAAAGCTATTTTCAAGATATTATAATTAACATATGTTTATTATTATTATTATTATTTTCTGAACGGTCTGACTCTTTATATGTACACATATATATAGCAATAATTACTTTGAAAACAATTTTTTTTTTTTCTTTTTCTTTACAGTTATTTCAAATGCCTTTCTTTTTTAGCATTGGTGCCTTTACGCAAAAACATCGCTTTAAACGGTTTTGCAAACTTAATGTTATACTGTGAAAGCTCTTAGTGCCATTGACAGTAGGTGGGTATTTAAATCCTCAAAAAAGTAACACGCTAAACGTTATTGCTGTACCGAAACAGAAAAATACCGTCAATACATATTTAATTTCGCTAACTTGTTTCTGATAACATATGTTTCGAATCGTGGTACAATATACACTTGAAGACACCCGAATAATTGCTGTTTACTAAATGAATCTTTTAGATAAAAACCAATTCGAACTCTACGCGGATCGATTTTCAGTTCGTTTTTACAATTACAATGAAACACTTCGCAACTGGTATCATTTAAATACTATACTTAGGAACCCGGTCGCTTTTCATTTCTGCCTTTCTGTTTTGTTTTTTTCTTGAATTCGTAAAACTTTGCAAGATGCGATTGACAAAAGTTTGTTTCTTTGTTGACAGAGCGGCAACCAGTGTTTATATTTTTAGTGCAGCACTGTTTCTGGATTTGGGGTTAAAATTAATCGAGCACAATTGCAGTCGATAACATAAGGGAAGTAAAAGGCAGAAATTGATTAGGATTCGTATTAAGGTTTAGAGAATGGTACTTTGTTGAAAATTAAGGTTCGCCTTTGTGGTACGTGTGTTTCCAATATTAAACATGCGGCTTCTCTTTGTTATGTATTAATCAAAACAAAGTAGGGAACACTGTTTAGTACAACAGCTCACCAAAAGTCTTTTAATTAAATCTGTTTGCTTTTATTAAAACATTTAGTTTATATATATATATATCGTGTGGACATGATGTTGTACTGGTTATGGGGTTCGTGGCGCAATCCAAAAAGTATAGCAAGCAAATAAAACTCCATTCCAAATTTGCAAATTTTGCCAGAAAAATGGTACTTTGGGGCCCTTAACTCTTGAAATGTTTCATGAATAACGTTAATCCTCAGGATTTTTCTGGAGAATTTTGCTTTTGCTCGAAGTGTTTTGTAGTAGGGATTTGAAGCACTTTTTCACGTTTTGGCTTGAGTTTTTAAACATTTGTATATCCAATGGCTATAAGTACTCGTAGTATGTTGATCCATTCCTTCTTTTTGAAGTTTCATATTTATCACTTTTGGCATTTTTCCCTGCCTATTGAGCTGTAGAGTGCTTCTTATTGTATTTGGAATACTTCATTCTTTCATTTATAACTTCTTTAAGTTCTTAATAACTTTTCAACTTCGATATATTTTTTGGGGTATTGAATGTGATAACATTTCTTGTAGAATTCATTTACGACTACATTTATCTTGCTTTTTTGTATGTTCTTTTAGAGATTCTTGAACTATTCATTTTTCATTAAGTTATTGAACTATTCAATATTGCTATATTCATATGGCTATTTGAATTTGGCCATTCTTGTAATATTCCAATCAACTGCTTCCTATATCTCGTGCATTATTAAACATTGACATATTCTGAGTTTATTCATCCGTTCTCGAATGTTCACACATGGTAAGTTGAAATTTGCCGAGCAGATTTCAGTTTTTAAGATTTGTTGTTGTTGTGAATTGTAGAATATAGGTTGGCTTATAGAATTTCTTTCTATTCTTCTGTAGCTCTCGCGACCTCATGGCTATTGGGTAAACGCTCTGGAATTTGGTACTGTAGGTTTCAAACTTGAAGCCAGGCGATGGTATGGTTCAGTGGTGGCTAACCCAAATGATCTTGCGGGCCACTTTGGAAATACATCTTAACTCCGCGGGTCGCATAGAAAATTATAGATCCCCCAATTAGATTAAGCCCACTATAGACATTTTTTGAAGTGAAAAATTGAAACAGAATGAGTTATTATTTTTGTGTTTACTATTATTCTTACATGTAAACATTGATAATATAATAATGATGATACTAAACGCACATTGTAACGAAACATATAACACTCAAAATGAAATATAAAGTATATAAATATAAATGACATAAAAAAAATGAAATCATTAAACAATATTTATTTGATTAGGCGATATGTGTTTCTCCACTCTTTCACTTAGCTTTTGCAAATCGATTTCAATTTGTGTATTTGCACATCGTAATGGGTGTTGCAGGTGAGCGTCCGGTATGTTTGAGCGTGTTTCATTTTCGAAAAAACGATTCGCCGGTGTAATTTGAATCGAAAGCGCTAACAACTTTTTGTGCCAAATTGGAAAATTCTCTTATGTGACGTAAGTGTTATAAAAATCTATTTTTAGATTCTGATGTTTCAAAAATGTGTTTTAATTCAGTATTGCATTGTAAGTCAACCAGTTCCATTTGGAGATATTCTGGGGCCGACTCGATTTCAACATGAAAAGGAGATGAGTATATTTCAAAAATTTTGTTCTATTTGTCTAACTCTAAATTAAACAACTAATTTCGATAGTTAATTTTTGACTATAGGGATGCACACATAATGTATTTTTTTAATACATTGGTTTTCACTACTTTCGCCATTATGAAATAAATATATTTTCTAAAAATGTAATAAATCTCTCGGGACCAGAAAATGTTCAAGGCGGTTTGCCATAGATGTTGCTTTTTGTAAGATTAGCGGATCCGCATATAAGTCAACCACCGTGCTTAAACTTGAGAAAAGTTCTTAAAAAAATTTTTAGATTCTTAAAATGGAAATATTCGATAAATTTAATAAATCAATTTTAATATTTAGCGGCTGCTATGGTTTCGTTATAAGGTTTCGGCCTTACCCTCCTTTTAAAAAATTCTTTAAATTAGAAGAGGAATCTAAAAGTATACATTGAACAAGCATTTAAAAAATAATTTTAAATCTCACGGAAATTTCATTAGAAAAGAAGAATTTCGTTCCAACTGTATCTAATTCCAAGCTTAAAAAATGGATTAATAGTAATTTTAACCTTATTCGAAATTTGGATAAAAGCATTGCAAAAATATTATAGGAAAATGAAAAAAACTGAAAAGAAAAACTAATTCTATTAAGTTTTCTTTTAAGGAAAAGTATCAATAAAGATCGCAAAAATAAAAAAGAACTTGAAAAAATCCAGGAAGAAATGGCTCGACATATTTATACACTCTCGCCGCAAACGGCCATTACGTAAATTATGGCAATCGCATTTGCATAAATTTTAATATAATATCCATCCGAGTTTCATGATGAAGAAAACAAATAAATAAAAATAAAATAGTTTATTAAATCTGGACTACGAAAAAAATGGAGTAGATAAACATCACACATAAAAAAAATAAACACAGTAAATATTAAAGATGAAACACTAACAATTGTAATAAATAAAAAAAATTCATTCTTTTTACATAAATGATATTTAAGTTAAAAAATTAATACAAACATGGAATTCTCTACAATTTCAATTAATAACGGTGAACTTAACGATTGGCGATTGATGGCCGAGTGACTAGTGCTCTAGCACTCGGCGCCACAGGTTTCGGGTTCGAGTCCCGGCAGTGCCATGGATGTTTTAGTGGTTAGGAATCCACTTTAAACCGTAGGTCGCTGTCTAAAAGGTCTGCAGGGCGTAGGAAGAAAACAGAAACATCCCCGTAAAAAGAAAACATCTCCTATTTCAAAATTTGCCTCTAGGTAGACTTCCTTTTTGGCCCACGATGGAGCTGTTGCGCCATTGAAGAACTTATCGATTATTCCTCCAACATAATTTGAATTTTATTGCAAGTGATAACTAAATTAACGTTCCTATACTCTAATTAAAGTATCATAAGTGATAATTTTTAAAAAAAAATATTTTATCAATAACGATACGATTCATAGAGAGTTTTATCATAACGGAAACCAACGCTTTCACTTATCCGCTATCAGGCATATAATGCCACTGCGCATGCGCTCATCAGAAGTCGCCGATTTACCGCGAAGTTTAAACAGAATTTTTGCTGCCTGCTGGTCAATTGGCTAGCGCTCTGGGCTTAATTATCACAGTCTTCAGGTTCGAATACTGGCGGTGACAAGTATGTTTTGTTAGTGGTTCGCAATCCGCAGTGAAACTGTAGTAATAATTATCTAAAACTAACGGTTTAATTTGCCAAAAATGACCGTAGAGCGACAAACTCAACTTGACAGAATTTTTACGTAACACGTGCGCTTTCACTTGCGATAATTTTAACAATTGCAATACTATGTCTGGAATGCGAAGAGCTGGATGATGATATAGAATTGCAAATCTCCAGTTCCCGATAGAAAGAATATTTATGATCTAATAAATAGAGATTTTAATTAGAGGCACTCGGCCATCAGACTGTAAAATTTGTGTGCTCTGGCCCTCGGTACCACAGGTTTTGGGTTCGAATCCCAGCGGTGCCATGGATGTTTGTAAGGGTTCGGAATCCACTTTAAACTGTAGGTTCCGGTCTAATATTATCGTAGAGCGTTGCGGGGGCATTGTGACTCCGCGTCCGCAGCTTATCTTCAAGTTACACGCATGGTTTCCAAGTCATTCAACAGTTGTGACACTGTTAGTGACAAAGCCCATCCACCACGGCAAGTTCATATCAAATTGGGTGGGAAAACTCGGTGGAACTGTTTTTGATGTCGTACCATTCCCCCCTCCTTCCTTCAAGTATCTTCAGTTCAAATGTGAACTGATTGTGACGAGTGGTTCTTTTTTACATCATTTTTAAAATAGGATTTTAATTATAATCACCCCCTGTATATTGTATGTACATCATTCCTACTATTTTTTATTGTTATAAGAATTATTCTTTTTTTTTTTTTGTTCTCCTAGGAATTTTAAATATTATTATTAATTTAATAACAATTATAATTCTTTTAAGAAAATGGCATGTTAAACGAAATAAAGTACAAAAAAATTATTTAAAAATAAAAAAAATTATATCTGCAGTTGCTTTGATATGACTAGTATTAACGTTGTGCTTTTTTTTTTTTTTAGTGTTTTGAAACATCTACTTTTGTCTCAGTCTAAAACTTGTATTCATTTGCATCCCGGATAGTGTGAAAATAAAAACTTGATTAAAGTGAATCCCAGAAGTATAGCTTTAACTTCAGATGCATGCAATGTTTTAAATATTTAGCAATGTCATTCATGTTTACTTTAATTATTAAAATTCTAATAATTGCTTAATTTTGAAAAAAAAAAATGCTCTACTACTTTTATGCTAATGACAAATACTATACGGGTATTTTTAATTTATCAAACCGTTTTTGTTGATATTTCAATTCTTTTTTATTTCTATTTTTTGCAATTGAAGAGGCTATTTAAAATTAATAACTTAGATCTGTAATTTTTACCTGATAAGATGCTGACTGACTTTACCTTCAGATGTATGTTTTACATATTTATTAATGTCTTATGTTTGTTTTATTTATTAAAATTCTAATATTTAACTATCTTTTAATATGTGTTCTTTATGTTAACATATCTTTTACTTTTATGTTGATTAATAGTACTATAGAATTTTTTTTTTTTTTTCTTTTATGAACATGCTTCTATTGATGCTTTTAAAATCTTTTATTCCTATTTTTTATTTCACGGCATTATCTAAAATTTATCTATAAATTGTACTTGTTATTGTGAAAAAATGAGCACTTTTTAAGAACGAAATATTATAAAATATAAAAAGTAAAGATGCCCAAGATTTATCGTTTTTATGAGGTTATATTAGGATAGATTAATTTATCTGATTAGTTCTTTTTATATTTTGTATCACGTTCTTAATAAATTGAAAGATTTACTAAACTTAGTATTCAATAACTGCTTAATAAATTTATTTGTTTACTTTGAAGATTATTCTTTAAGAAAGCAACCTATCAAAACATATTACAAGAAATACTTTTTTATTCATGTTTACCATTTTCGTCCTTAATATGAGGTACTTTTTTTTAAAGATTTGGCTTATTTTTATATTTGTTTTTCTTTTCTTTTCAATACAACTTTCTATTCCATTTCTTGTAATTTTCTCTTCTTTTTATCAAAATTTTTTGTAATAATGTAATAGTTAATAATTTTATTATATAAAATATGTCTGCTATCTGCAAGGGTGGTAATTAAAAGTTAAGTAATAATGTATAAAAAAATCATTGCAATTTGTTTTTACCTGTCATGCTTTATGTGGATTTATTATTTTTTTTTTAAAAACTTTTATAATAAATTGAAAGTGTTGATGGATTTACTACATTGTTCTTTTAAATGTGTTTGTTTTGTTAGAATAGTGTTCTCTATTTAAAGAAATAGCATATTGTAGGGGATATATTTTAATATTTTCATTATTAATATGTGTTAGTTTTCAAAACTTTAGGTAATCTGTTTACTTTCCTTTTGGTTGGCGGTCTGCTGACAAATTGGCTAGTGTTCTGGCCTGTGGTACCATAGGCTTTAGGTTCATATCCTGGCTGGGGCTTGGATGTTTGTTAACGGTTTGTGTAATCCACTTAAACTGCAGGTCCCCATCTAATTAGCCCAAAACTACCGTAGAGCAACAAACAAAATCTTTTGGCTGCATTTCAGTTTTCCATTCCATTTTTTGAAGATTAAATTTTCTTTGCATGTTTTTTTCTTTTTATATTGACTTTTTGATTTCTGTTAATATTTATTTTTATCATGTATAAATTTATACTTTTTTTAAAGAAAATTTTTTAACAAAATACTATAAAATTTAAAAGATAGTTTTATTATATTTACATGCATGCTAAACAATTAAAGAATTTTTTTCTGTCATATTTTGGTGGGATTATCCAAGTGTGATTTTCGTAGATTAATTAAATTTTACGCAGTTTTACAATAAACTTAAATATTATCAATACGCTCTCTTATCGCATGCGCAGTAGTGCAATGTTTTTAATGAACATGCACGCTAGAAAAATAAAAAAAATAACGGAATGGATGATACGATAGAAAAAACCGGTATGCAAAATCTCTCTATTATTAAATGAATTTAAAATTTATTAATACTACAAATCAGTTAAGTTTAGCACTCATATTAATAACCAGACTAAACTTTATCATGTACTCCTGTTTTTTAATTAAACTTTCAATAGCTTGCTTGTAATCCATTTTTTAGTTCCCGTTTGATTGTTTTTAATTGAACACATTTTGGGCGACGCATTATGAAACTTGAAATTTGGTTAGAGTTTTGGGGGGGAATAATCCCTTCTTTGCCCCCCTCCGCCCCCACAAAATTTGTAAAGCTGCACGTGTGCTCGTCAGAAGATGTTTTAATAGGCTAATCACTGCAATTTTCAGCGCTAAAGAATTTGCTGAAGTATTTTTTTTCATGGATTCAAATCTTTTAAGTCAGTATTCTCAAATTTTTGCATGGTATTTATTTTTATATTAATTAATTTTGATACACTATTAGTCCTTTAAAATAAACAAATTCCTTTAAAAATTGCATCTCTATTTAAGATACATTTTTGAAAATATATACAATTTAAAGAAAAAGATTTATTTTATCCCCATTTCTCCCTTTTTGCATATAAGTATCATCTGCAGTATTTGGCTGTGGTTATTATCTGTAATATTTGATTAACATAGCTGTGGCTTATATATACACATTTACAGAAACACATTTGAAGAAAATAAACTTCATTCAATCAGAAGGCTTTGGAACTTTTTTTTGTCGTATTTTAAGACTTTAGGCTCGAATAGCTCAGTCGGTAGAGTGTTAAGCTTTAACACAGGGGTGGTCAACCCGCGGCCCGCCTTGAAAATTTTTCCGACCTGTGAGATCTACCACACTTTTACAAAATATATTTATTTTATAATGGTCAAAATAATGAAAACCAATGTATTAAAAATTCATTTTGAATATTTTCCTTTTTTTTTTTTAAATAATGATGACTTAGAATAGGGGTGGGCAACCAGAGGTCCGCCTTGAATATTTCTGTATTTGAATACTTTTACAAAATATTTGAATACTTTTACAAAATATTTGAATACTTTTACAAAATATATTTATTTTATAATGGTTAAAGTTGTGAAAAACCAATGTATTAAAAATACAATACGTGTGCATCCTATATTCTAAAATTAACTGCCGAAAAAGATGAGAAAAAATTAATTTTGATTTTTAAAAATAATATTCTTGCGAATATAGGACATATACTGCCTGTTTTATTGACGAGTTTACAGTTAGGAGTTCGCAGAATAATTAAATTATATTCTGCGAATTCATGATGCGCGCGCATCTTGGAACATCTAATGAAACAGTTTCTATGTTTCACTTTACGTGACCTCTGTGACCAACCCTAGATATGCACAATTCATTGTTGATAACAGAGAAGACCAGACTCTCAGTTTAAATCGAAAATTTGCTTTTGGTTTTGTTTCGTGTGCTATGACTGCAGATAATTTTTAATATACCATACTTTAATATGCCTGTACCTTAGATTATCTATGTTTACATGTAAGAATAATAGCAAACACAAAAATAATAACTCATTCTGTTTTACTTCTTCACCCAGAAAAACGTCTATAGTGGGTCTAATTGTAAGAAGAGGATACATAATTTTATATGCGGCTCATGGAGTTAGGATGCACTTGAAGGTGGCCCTCAAGATTATTTGTCTTGGCCACCCCTGTTTTAACCCTAAGGTGCCAGTCCATGAATCTGCGGAATTATTGGTAATTAACTGCTAGAAAACGTTTTACCCAAGTCGATGTGTTTTTAGATGTTAAGGCCATCCTAGACGACTTACCAGAACAGCATCATGTTCGCACATTATTAAAAACAAACATGAAAAATATATGCAACACCTGTCAAGCCTCTGTTATTAGTAAACACTGCGTTAATAAAAATTTCTCTATGTATTTTTAATCAAATCAAAAAACTTATTCTAAGTTAATCTAATTGAGTTATTATTGTATATGCTGTACTTTCTCTTGAGGTGAACGTTTTCGGCATTTCTTATTAAATAAGTCTTGTAAGCAATGTCTTATCTTTTGTGTTTCAGTCCTTCCAGTATGAATGAACAAAAGTCTAAATCGAAAAGAAGAACCACGAGTCCGGCAGCGGAAGCCAAGAGTCGACGTTTGGAGTCCTCTGAAAAGTCGAGCGGCCAAAAGAGCGATTCTCTGAAAAAGTCCTCTGAAAAGTCAAGCAGTCCCAAAAGTAAAGAAAGTGTTGCCAAACAGCCTTATAAAACAAAATGGGAACCCACCACTTCCAGTGACGCAAGTTTCCAGGTAATCAGATTGAAGCTACATAACAATTTAAAATTTTTAATTAATATGATACCTTTTCTTTTCTAATGCAGCTAACAATACTAGGCAGTTAGCCTTTATGCCATAAGCAATTGCTGCACCGCTGTTACTCATTTAGCACTACCTAGGGGGCATATGTAGCTTAAAGATATGCTACGGACGCGAGTAACATTACCCCCCCCACACACACACACAACGCTTTACGTTCCTATTATACCGGGACCTACGGTTTAAAGTAGATTCCGAACCTCTACAAACATCCATGGCATCAGAGCGCTAGTCACTCGGCCATCAGTTCCCTAAAATTTTGAATGCCAACGACACGCGGTGTTTCCAGGTGGTGACCCTTCCAAATGCTGACAGCGCCCGATGATGTTTGACTTCGGTGATTTGAATGAGAACCTGTATAGTCAACAAGGTATGCACATTGGAGTTCATTGTGATAGAGTGGCGTACGTCCTCTTTGAATAAGTCCAACCTGTTATACGATTGTTTTCGGTATACAACCTATTTTTTTTTCGTGGAATATAAACTCTCGCATGCCTCCAAATCTTTGCCAAATAGATGAGTGTCAAAAAGCTTTGCAGAGAAGTATCATTTAAAACCGTAATTTATATGATGTAAGTGATTTTTATGGTCTATGGATTTAAAGAGTTCTATTTATAAAACAGATTTTTTTTTTCCCGTGAAGTAGTTCTGTTCTTTCGTTTCTGTTAAATTCTGTTCTTTTCTTTTTTTTTTTAATTTTTCGTTAATAGAATATTTCCTTTTTTATTCCATTCAACCATTTGAACAAGGTAAAACGCTTAAGATTAATCTTTTACAATTAGTACTACAATTATCTGAACAAATTTTGAGAAAATAGTTCTTCCGATAACCTATATCATATTTCTCGATTAAGGAATAAAGTTCACTGTTGTATTTTACTTTCTTGCATCGTCTGCCTTCGAAATTAATGTGATTAGTTCTTTAAGATACGAAATGAATGCCAGCATGGTCTGGCTTTAGCATTCGTAACGCACGATGCATTAGATGAATTATTCGCATGGTAATCGTTTTAACCACTCGTGATACCTCACTAATTAATACTATTCCCGTCATCTTCAGGTCTGTCCTCCGAAGAAGGAAGAAGCACTTCAGCCATCAACTCCTCCCGTACGATTTAAGGATTTGCTCGACAACAGGGAGAAAATCGTGGACCACCTCTTCCGCACTGTAACCGGAACTGCACTTGAGGAGATAATCCCGGATTATCTGAAGGTACACGTTAATGAAAATCTTATTTTCAGAATCGTGTTTTTAAAGTGCGTTTATAATTAAATAACGCCTCGCGCCACCAACTTGAAATTTAATTCCATTAAATGTCTCTTTTTCTTGCCTTTGGGATTATGTCTCGATAATGAAAAGATCTTCTCCTGCGAGACTTTTTTTCTCAATTTACGCTAAATGCCTAAAGATGGGCAATATTAAAAGTTATACTATTAAATTTAATACTATTTTTTAGTTCAAAGTTCAAGTTTTTTAGTTAGGTTTTTTTGTTCAAATTTTAATAGAAATTATTGTCTGAAAGTGTGTAAAATAATTTGTTATATATATAACTCTGGCAATAGTTTAATATAAAATTCTAAGAATATATTTTTCGTTTGGCGCGGAATGATGATTATGTTGCCATTTAAGTCATTTGATTTTCTTCTATACAGGTTACGTTACGAATCATTTACAGGTTATATTACAAATCATCATACTGGCCGCATTACGAATCTTATAAAAATTCGCTACGAATCATCTATAAATTACGTTACGGAACATCATACAAGTTATGTTGATGATTCGTAACGTAATAGTAATGTACGAATTATAAACTGGTTGCTTTATAAATCATTATACAGATGTTACTAATCATCTACAAGCTACATTACGAATCATATAAGTTATGTTAAGAATCATATAAATTGCATAAACGAATCATCATAGGAGCGATGTTACGAATTATCTACAGGTTACGTTCATTGCAAATCATCTACAGGTTACGTTATAAATCATCTGCAGGTTACGTTACGAATCATGTACAGGTTACGTTATAAATCATCTACAATTTGTATTACGAATCACCTACAGGTTACTTTACAAATCAACATACAGGTTACGATGCGAATCATCTAGAAATTAAATTACATATCATATTGATTATGTTACATATTATGTACAAATTATACTATGTTTCATAATACAGGTTACGTTATGAATCATCTACAAGTCACTTTACGAATCATTATTCAAACTATATTACGAATCATCTACAGCATAAAGTTTTGAGTGACAGTTCTATTTCTCTTTAAAAAAATTGTCCTGTCAAGGCTTTTTTGTATTACTCTGCATGTCCATAAAAAACTTAAATGTTATTATTTAATTTAAAAAATTAATAATTGATATTATAAATACACAATATAAATTCACGAGTAATTTTAAATGAACAGCTAGTATTTCCTTGCTCTATTTTCGTGGATTTTTCTAAATGACTTTAGCTTGATGATATGGTAATATATGTCACCCTGCGGCTACCATGGCATGTCCAAACCAGTCTACGATGATAGACCTTAGATTTGCTTATATTCCCGAAAACATCAAACCTCTGATTGAGGGAATCTTTTATGAGACGAATTCAGAAAACATAAACTTAGCAAATATTTTTCAATGAACGTGACGCATCATCCATTCAGAAAGGAGAGTGTTTGTTAAACCGCATGTACTCGTGCATCCCTCCACAGGCGCTGGATTCGTACATCACTTGGCATGAAACTCAGAAGCTGAGCTTCTGTATGCAAATTCTTTTCCACAAACGCCTCGGTGAGTTGACCAGTCTCATTGCTTTAGACCAGGAGTGGCAACCCAAATGAGCTTGCGGGCCACTTTGAAATGCATCCTAACTCCGCCGGCCTCATATAAAATTATATGAATATACATCATATCATCATATTTAGACCCACTATATAGAATATAGATTATATTTAGACCCACTATAGACTTTTGTTTGGAGGGAAAAATTGAAACATAATCAGTTATCATTGTGCTTACTATTATTCTAAAATGTAAACATAGATAATATAATATTAATGATACTAAACGCACATTGTAAAGAAATATATGACACTAAAAAGGAAATACAAAAAATACGTAAATATAAATGAAATTTAAAAAAAATGAAACCATTAAAAAATATTTATTTTACTAATGCGATATTTCTTTCTCCACTTAGCTTTTGCCAATCGACCTCCATTTGGATATTTGTACATCGTAATGGCTTATTATTATGTTAGCGTCCATTATGTTTAAGCGTGTTGTGTGTTGGGTCAATTTCATTTTCGAAAGAAAAAAAAAAAAAAAACGATTCGCAGGTGTAAGTTGAACCAAAAGCGCTAATAATTTGAACTAAGAGTTTGTTTTGTTCTGCTATCAACAGTCAACTGTGCGTATCTAGAAAGGGTCACTGAGGTCACTTAAAGGGAAAGATAGCACCTGTTATATTAGATGTTACAAGATGCGTGCGCATCATGAGTTCGCAGAATATAATTGAACTGTTCTGTAAATTCATAAAGAAGAAGGGAGATTCTTTGCAAATTGGAGATTCTTTGTTGGAGAGTTGGAAATTCTCACCACATGAGTTGCTTGTAAAACACTTCCCAAAGGCTAATAGTGATAGCCTGTTCATAGAATTATGCACACAAAGGCAGTTTCCAATGACTCAAAATCAAACGCTAACATTTTCGACAGATAAAAGTTTTTTTAGCAATCTAAGTGGGAAATAATTTAACTTTATTAATACGAATGACTCTTCCAAATTGAAACTAAAATTTTGTGCAAATATTTTCACATTTTATACTCCAGTCACAATTACTGGAGATTTCTAAAAACAGATGAGCTTATTTTGCAATATTACCTTTTAAAAATAGCTATCGTAAAGCAGGAGTAAAAAGAAAAAAATCAAAACGGTCATTTTCCCGTCAATGAATTCGTAGCCATAAAGAACAGTCATTTAAATCGATTACATCTTGCCGCCCTCTAATGCGAAAATTTAAAAACATAACAAAGTTTCCGCGTCTAACAAATGAGAACTCGTTTTTGGAGAAAAAAATAAAATATTTTAAAAGTGCGATAAATCTCGCGCACAACACTGCGCGCGGCACTCGCACTTGTCAGAAGGGAACAACTGAAAACCGCCCATTTTCAATTGATTTTTCAGAATAAAAATGACCTCATAAATTCAGCAAATATGTTTTCAAATATATTTATCATGAGGAAAAAATACATCCACTTTGATTTCCGATGAAAAGTCATTAAATAATGCTAGGAATAGTTTCATTACTTTCATAAGAGAAATGCCAAACGATTATCATAGATTTAAAAAGTCACACAGCTTGGAAAACAAAATGTATGACGCAAATACTTTCGTTGGTATTTTGAGAGTACATAATTCAATAGAATAAGCAATAATCCTATTAATTAATATTATAATAATAGAATAATATGACTCAATTCAATACAATATTAATAGAATAATTATATTACATGATCGAGTGACTAGCGCGCTGGCGTTCTGTGCCAAAAAATTTCGAGTTCGAGTTTCGGCGGTGCCATGGATGTTTGCAGGGCTGCCAACTCTACCCCGTGAAAAGAAAACAACTCTTGTTTCGAAATCTGCCAGTAGGCCTCAGTCCACCGCTGTTGGAATGAATAGTTGGAATGAGTTTGGAATTGTTTTAATGAGTTGGAATGCTGACCAATGAATAAGAAGAATATTATCTAATTCAATAGAATAATAATTATTTCGATAGATTAATTACTGAATTCATAAATTAATTCATTACTGAATTCATAAATTATAAACAAAACTTCACAATGTCCTGTAATTTCGGAAATAGTTAAGTTCTTTGATGGAAACAGATTCAAATACAACAAGCATTTCGTTTAAATGACTACTCATGATTTAAAAAAAAAAAAAAAACACGAAACTTGTGGTACCGAGCGCCAGAGGGCCACCACCCTGCCATCAGGCCCCTAGAAAGATATCTAAATTAGATAACATTCAAAGTAGGTTTCATCGAAAATAGTGATGTGGTATGGTGTGTATAGTAATAGTATTAGTCTTTTTTAGACCGGGAACTACATTTTAAAGTGGACTCCGAACCGCTACAAACATCCATGGCACCGCCAGGACCTATTGTACTAAACTCCTGCGCTAACCACTCGGCCATCAGGCCCCTTGATTCGAACCTGAAGCCTGTTGTACCAAAGGCGAGAGCCCATGCAAATAGGCCATCAGGCCTCTTATTTCGTGTACTCTTTGTTCTCAATTAAACCTTTGTAGATCTGCTTCATTTGTCTTCCACGAAACACTTAAAAACCTGTTATAGCTTCTTAAAAAAGCTAAAACCGTCGATAAAAATCACTTGGGGTTTGATTAAACGTTTCACTGGAAACACTTAGGCAAACAATCGAAAATTTATAACCTCTTTTCCATCCATTTTTTTTTTTTCTATTCCAATCCCCACACACTCATTGTTCTAACAACGACTAATCACTACTGACTCGAAAACTGTTGGTATTTTCAATAGAAGCCTAATCCTTTCTGATTTTTTTTCTTCTTCTTCTTCCGAAAACCCATCATCCGCTCTCACAATAACCTCAAACAAAGTATATACATCAAATTTTTATTCATAATACTAGAAATAATGACAAGTCGCAGATAAGAAATCTGGCCGAATTCAATCCGTGTAATGGGGGCCTTATTGCTAAATGCACCAACAATTAGAGGTTTTGAGGAGTCATATTTCAAGATGTCTCGATACGGTGCCCTTATCAAAACGGTGCGATTTCAGCAGAAATAAAAAAAAATACTTATTAATCTGCACCTTTTTGACAATGGTGACTGATGTAAAAGGGTGTATTAAAATGGGTGGGGGCATCGCTACCATTCCCTGAGGGTGTATAATCGTTGGTGGGATCGTGTTAATGGTATCCTTTAACAGATATTTTGAGGTTAATCTGTCCGGCTGAGATTTTTTAGGGGGTGTGAGGGGGAAGGGGGAGGAGTCTCGTATTTTAGCGCCGTCGTGCCCGAGATCGGAGAGGGCGATAGCGACTGGAAATTTTGAGAGAATAGATTTCCAATCATTATTAATGCATGTCCTCCGACTACGTTTTCCAGTGGATTTTCCGTTTTGGGGTGCCATTGAAAAGAGATAGAGAGAGATAAGGACGGAAATCCAGGTTGCATTAGGTGCTGCAGGTAATTAAAATAATGAAGAATCGCCTTTTTCGATAAGTGCCTCGGCTGTTTTATTGCGAACTTCTCTCTCTAATTACGGGCGGGCTGGTTTTGAAATATGTGTGTCCAGAACGACCTACCGATTCATATGCAAGAAAACTCACAATTTATGAGTAAGGCCTAAATATTTCAAATGTATTCGTCTTTTTCTTGAATGGCGCAACAGTCCCATGAGGGACCATGGACTTCTGCCTACTGTCATATTTCGAGACAGGATAGGTTTTTCTTATTACGGGGTACCATGGTCAGTCCTATACTCAACGCTCTATAGTCCTATTAGACAGGAACCTACGATTTTAATTGCATTCCATCCATGCCGCAGCCTAGACTTGAAGCTCCAGAGCACTCAAGTATTTACCATTCAAAATGAAATACTCAAGAATACAATACAAACCACATTTTTTATATATTATGCAGTAGGAAAACCATAGGGTAGCAATATAATAGAAAGTGCATCTGGGTTTAGATATAGTTTGAGGTAAACAGAATCGTCACGTGACTTATTGCTTACAATTGCTAAACTCCACCATCTGTTGCAGCAGCCGGGACGTGTATGGAAAGAGATCATTTGGCTTGCGAAGCTACATTGGTACAAATGATGTCACTTATTATCTTACCTTAAAATTACTGGTTTGAAATCCTTATTAAAAATTAAATAATCCATTGTAATAACTCGTATGTGATTTTCACATTCGGAGGTGATTCATTCCACCCTTCGTGGCATACTGTACCTCCTCAGACTGGGATTCAGTTTGAGATCATAGGGTCAGTTTGATTGTGCAATGTCTTTTCATGTCTACGGAAAGTATTTTACTTGCACTGGATAGAGAAAAAAATGTAGATGCATTCATCCGTTAATATATATTGTGTCTTCTCAAGTCCATATTAATTTTGAGATGATAGGTAACAGTTTGGCTGACGCCTGGAAGGTATTTTACATGTGAATCCATTTTTTTCCAGGATGCAATATAAAGGTTGGTACAACATGTCAAGGGGTTAAAATTACGGGCTAAAATATTACGGTAGCGTTAAAATTTCCGCATTTATCAAATTAAGGTCATCAGCAGCTGCTTGTCGTTTACGGATCGCAAACAACACCCTCTTAACGCTTAGTCCGCTGCTGTTTAACAAAAATAATTAACAAAGCTGACAACTTAACGTTTAACGGTAAATTTTCAGCATTTAACAATATCATCGGCAGCTATTTACGAATTACGGATTGCAAATAGTACCCTCTTAATACTTCGTCCACTGCCGTTTAACGAAAACGACATTGTTTCAATTTAACAACATTAAATTAATTGCTTCAATTCATGCTTCAATTTAACAACGTTAAATTGTTAGCATTTAACAATTAGTTAAGATCATTGGCAGCTGCTTGGCGTTTACGGATTGCAAATAACATCCTTTCAATGCTTCATCCATTACTGTTAAACGAAAACGTTTAATAATGCTGACAATTTAACGTTTAACAATGCTGAAAATTTAACGTTTAATAAATTGTAAGTAATATTAACGTTAAATACAATTTATTTGTAAATTAGTTAAGGTTATTTTCACTTGCTTGTCGTTTGCGCATTACAAATAAGACCTTCTCAATTCTTAATCCATTGTTCTTTAACGAAAATAATTAACCATGTTAAAATTTGAACATTTAACAATTAGTTAAGGTCATCGGCAGCTTCTTGTCGTTCGCGGATTGTAAACAACAAACACCCTTTGAATGCTTCGCTGTTTAACGATAGCGCAATCCACGCTATTCAAATAATCTCGAGAGCTCCTTCACTTAATCGACAATTACCAAAACGTCCCTTTCACTTACCGTCTCGCCAACCAGGGCGGTCAAGGAAGAGCTCTCTTCCATGTTCCTCCGGGCGACGAGCCTCTGCCATTTTTTTTTTTTTTCTCCTTTTCCACTTGTTTAAAGAGTTCCTATTATCTAATTTTACTCATTTATTAATATCTATTTTTTTTTTCCTACCCCATTCCACTTTTAATACTGGTGTTTTATGTCATTTCGTATAACATCTTACCGTAATTAAGTGCAAATAAGGTACTGAAAAGAACTATCGATTCTTCCAACAAAAGAGGGGGAAAAAAATAAAATAGGGAATTTTCTCATCAGGAAAAACTTTCGATTTTATCGATTATCAATGAAAGAATACCCCCCCCTTCTTGCAACCCCTCAAAGCCCCTATCCCGCCTTCCATCCCTCCCCCTCCGTGTCGTCTGCTCCATGTATAAATACATTCATCCAAAAACGTACATTGTTTCTTGTTTTGCGTTCATTTAATTTCCAATTATTAACACGAAGGTACCAATGGAAATTAAACGCGAAGGATTGACATTTTCTTTTTTGGAGGACTTGCATTTTTTTTTTTTTTTTCTTTTCTTTCTGTTGTTGTTGCATTTGCATTTTTTTTTTTTTTTTTTCAAGGAGTTGGAATTAGATTTTTAGCACGATATGACGATCATTAATTTATTTTAATTTAAAAGGGAACCTGGCGTGTGTGGGAAGGGAGGGGGAGGCGGGGGAGAAAAAACCCCCAGGACTAATTCGGTTTTCTTCTTAATTGAAGAGTTTCATTGCAAAATAAGAAAAGAACAGAAATAATACGAAAATGAGAAGGAAGCTGGAAAAAAAAATTATCCGAAATGGAAGTAAATCAGCGAAGTTTATTATTTCGAATTTCGATGAAATTAACGCACGTGGAGATGGAAGGGGGGGGGGTGAATGTTATGCCTGGTTTGATTCTTTTTTTTTTTTATCTTTGTGTTCTTTATTTTTTAAAAGGGGATTTAGTCGGGCGGAGGCATCCCGCAGATTGATAAACCATATAGGATTGGACAACAATGAATAATCAAAGATAATTAACATTGGGGGGGCCATAATGTAGACTTCTTTAAACCGTTCGCGAAGAAAAAGCTACAGATTAAAAAAATATATATAATAACAAATCGATATTATTACTGTTTTTCCTCTTCCTTTCCGAAATTTAATATTATGTCTCTCCTCATCACAGGAACGAAATAAAAAATTCCTATCCAATTAAAGCAATCGGGTAATTTGTGTCAAGTTTTCAGTTTTTAGCTTTATGTATAACAGCGAAGTGAGTAAAAACTATGTGCAGCGGTTCGGAATATCTGAAAATGCAATTATTCTGTTTAAATGTATGTATATATATATATACATAAAAAAATCCACTGCATTATTTTTCAAGAAAATGATACTCAGATTTTATGCTTTAAGAGTAAAATTCAAAACATCTACGAAGAGAGCCTATTTGCATCGTCCGAAAAAAGATTAAATTATATTCATATATTTTGATTTTATATATATATATATATATATATATTAAGGTAAATATCTGATGCTATGTTGTAACTGTAAGCACCACTTATGTTAGACGCTGTTGTAATCGTTAAAATGCTAAACATTAGTGTTAGTAAATATGATTTTTATGTCTGAAATGGAAATCGTAAACATGCATAATTAAAAAACTAAATCCATGGCACTGCTATCCGTGTCGGACCATGGCCGTCTGCGAACTGCCAGATTTCGAAAGAGGGGATGTTTTCTTTTTACGGAATATTTTATTGTAACTCTACGCCTAACACTCAACAGTCACATTAGACCGGGGCCTACGAGATATCAGGAGTTATGATATCATGTATGGAGCAAACTTACGGAACACCACTGATGGCATTGCCACCATTAGTGTACGAGGTATCCACTGTTATGTTAAAGATACCATGCATGGAACGAAGTTCCAGGACACCACTGATGGCATTGCAACCAGTGGTGAAACCCACCATTAGTGAACGTGGTATCCAGGTGGGGGTTGGGCGTATGGAAATCTAGTCCGGATTAAGCGCATGTAAATCTAGTCCGGAGTCTAATCCTATATCTGGATTCTAAACCACTACAAACATCCATAGTACCACCGGGATTCAAACCCGAAGCCCGTGGCACCGACCATAGTTACTCGGCAATCAGGCCGCAGGTATTATTATAGTGAGATATTTTTCCCCTCCTTTTTTTTTTTTTTTTACACCTAAAACATTTCAACATTTTGTAACTATAAAATTCTACTTCAAACTTTTATTCTATAAATGCCAAAGTTTAAAAAAAAAAAAAAAAGATTACATTACATAATTTAAAAGTATTTTATTTAATTAAAATTAACGATAAAAATTAAATTTCTCTTATTATTATTATTTTTTGTTACAGCGTTTTATTGAATTTCGAAATTCTATAGGAAGAAATTATTGACTAAATTCAGTTAATTTATCGCAAAATCTGAAAATTATTGCATTAAGTAAGTCTACAAATATGGATGAAATCAGGTTTATTAAATAAATTACATAATAATTAACAGTGCATTAGTTACTACAATGTCATAATGTTTCCAGATAAAAAATTGCCATTAAAAGACATATTATATGACTGTTTGCGGTTTTTTTGTACCCAATACATAATTGCAATATTTGAACGCATTAAATTTTTTTTTATTTGTGATTCGATTCACAAAACAAATCATTCCTACTGGGAAACGACAACCCTGAGCCTTTTGAATCGGTTCGTAATCCAATAACGTTTCGTATACTTCCTGCAAATTAGAAAAATCGTCCCTTAAGATAAATCTGGGGAACAATAAATTTTATTTCCTAAATCCTAATGTATAAGATTACTTCTTAAGAAAGCGAGCGCTATTCAATCTCCCCAAACACTGACATTCGCATTAGGAAATTTAACTTCTTTTTTCTTCCCCCTCTCTATTTTTCCCTTTTTACTTTTAACATTATTATTTTTCATCGTGATTGTTTTGAGCTCCCTTTTTAAGTGTCAGGCGGAATGAAAGTTGTTAATTGAGCCCACCTCCGTTTATTCCTCGATTCCTTAATTGACTTAGCGTGCCGGCCTTTTCCGCGTGCACATAATAGCGACAAATAAAAAGTGCCCTCGCATTTAATTGAAGATAAAAGCACCCTATGGTATTCGTTTTCTAGTGCGCTAATAATTTGTTTTGGGGTACCCCCAGAACTGCACCCTACAAGGACTCGAACAGGAGGGATGGAATTGTGCCCGAATAATTGCATTTCACTGAAAGAACAAGTTCAGTAATTAACTGCACTAAGTAAAAGCCGAGTTAATGGCATTAATTTTAGTTTATGCCCATTCACTCACTACTTTAAGGTTTTTTTTTCAAAAATTATTTTTCTTCCTCTTTCGCGCTTTAATTAATTTGTTTTTGTCTAGTTTTTAATTTCCGTTTCCCTCTTTCAAAATCGATAAATTGATCATTGTTTATTTGTAATTACCGACAACAATTTTTTTTTCTTATCGTCTCAATGCTCGAAGCTAAGTGTCGTCGCTGATATACGTCTTGCAAATCGCTGCTGCTTTTTGTGTCTGTGATAAGGATGCTTTCTTTTTTCTAAAGGTTTATTCAGAAGGTATCGGAAGTAATGGTGAGTATCTTCCAAGTGGTATGACCATAAGTTTTAACCATTGTGTTTCTGTTTCATGTGTTTGGTTTTACAAAGTTATGTGGAACGCTTAACGAATTCATTGTTTACGCCGGAATAAAAGTGGTTAGTGAATCATCATTATTATTGGGTTGACAGGAATGTAATTTCGGTTTTCACATGTTAAATTCATGGTAAACACCGACCGTACTTTCTTGCAAACCCAATATTTCGCCACAAATCTAGATAGGGTTTTGGTTTTAATTCAGGTCATAAAATTATTGATTCTAATTTACTTAAGGGGATTTCACTTTCTATAACTTTCTAAAAGGCTGGAAATAATGGTGATTATCTTCCAAGAAATATTACCATAACTTTAACTATTGTATTTCTGTTTCATGTATGTGGTATTACAAAGTTATGCGGAACACTTGTTTGTAAGGCGAATTCATTAATTGCGTCACAATAAGAGTGGTTAGTGAATTGTTATTATTATTATTGGGTTGACAAGAATGTAATTCCGGTTTTCCCCATTTAAGTCCAGAGTAAAGGCCCTGATGGCCAAGCTGTGGCGTCCTGTTAAGTAATTTTGAAAGTCTTTCTTTTTGTATGAAACTAAGTCCGATGGCGGTATTGTGCAGTTACTGCATTCGGAAATGAGGAGCCTTGATGGCTGTTGGGACAGCATGTGCAAAAGCATCTCACGTCAATAGTCAGGTGTGTGTGATGGGTGTTTTTCGGGTTTTCACCCATACGACACGCATAAAGCTGTTATGCTGTTATGTCCACCTGAAAGGCGCTGTCTTCTTCTCAACACATGTTGGTGGTATTCATAAGGCTCACCGATGTTCCACCCTCAACTTCCTGACTTGTATGGGAATCATAGACAGAAGTACAGGGATGCGCACCAGTCAGTAGGCTGTACATGTTGCACCAGAGGCCTACCGATGTCCAACCCTCACCTTTCTATAGCCCTAAGTACCTGAGTGAGGTGTGGAGAAATGAAATCCACGACGCCCACTGATGATTCATCCTCACCTTTCTAACAGTAGAGGGCTACATAGCCATTATTAAGTATAAAACTAAGTCGATGCGATATCATTTTGTCACACTTCAATGAGTCCACTCGTTTTACAAAAAGTAACAGAAGCACAGGCTATGTGCGAGAATCGAACCCACTTTCACAAAGACGCACTAGCTAATACGCACCACCATGGGGCTGAGATTATAACTATCTCAAAGAGGTACGACACTTGAATCGATGACCCAGATGCTATTCGAGGGTTTGTCACGAATATCCTTCGAATGCATCAGGTCCTCTGCCGTGATAATTTATTCTCCAACTTATTCTAACTGAGGAAGTCGTGCCATTGTGGATACGTTTCTTATGAATAATTTTAAACACTTCGGGCTGGAAATTAACAATTTTTCTCAATCTCGTTAGCAGATTCACTTTTTAAAGTGCTTTCAATTTCCTTTTCTAAATGAAATTTATTCATTGAGGTGAGCGTTTCTTAGTAGATGTTTATTGAGTTGAACTTTGGCTTTAGTGTAAAATATCAAGTAGATTTTAGCATTCAAAGACTGCTTCCGTCCTACTAGTTGCTAGTCTTTAATTATTAGAAAAATGTAATGAAATCTTCAAAGGTCTTTCTTTTCCAAATGTATTCAATTTCTACATGTCTTCACATTGAGCTATAAACCCATTGAGCTTGCTTTTTAAAATGCAAACACTTTGTGTGGTCTGTGTCATCCTCTCATTCTATTTTTATGTGAAACCAACAACTCTCAGGGGTAGCAACTGGCACTCTCCTCCAGCTCCTCTCTCGTCTGGACTTACCGCCATAAAGATTTAATCACTTAGTATAAAATCTAGAACCATCGAATGCAGCAGTAATTGAGTCGAGTTTAGTTGAGGCCTAAGGCACTAAATATCAATTGTGTTATTGTTGCTGGGACACATCCTCTGTGTCCTGCAGTAAGGGACGCACGCCCCACGAGTGATCGACTAATAGATGGAGGGAAAGGCGGTAGTTTCTGTTATATTGGGTACCCGTAGGTAGAAGGCTCTGCTGAAGGGGGTAGTGCCTTCCGGTAGGACATTTAAGGGAGAACTACCTAGAATTTACATGTCGCATGGGAGAAAACTCCCACCAGGTAGTGTGACTAACGAGGCAAGATGCTGAACATCACAAACGCCATCGAGACTCCTCGTTTTTGAAACAGAGTCTACGACAATACCGCCAACGGATGGAACCTTATGCTGACCAGAGACGCACATCGTCACTGAGCCACGAGTCGGGTTTTCATTAATAATAATTAATGTATGGAGTTAGATAAAAAAAAAATGTCTTACAGTTGAAATCAAGTAATTTATAGGAACCAACTGTAAATATGTAGCAAATTTAGCTTTACTCCAGCCCGCATACTGCATTGCATCCGAATTTTGGCAGTTATATACGAACATTTCCAAAGATGGCATCTGGAATTCACATTCTGTACTTCCAATTTAATGAAAAAATTTTCCAGTCTATAGTTTAAGGTGCCCTTCCTCGACATAGATCCTGGACCTTTTGATTCTATATTGCTTACAGGGTTTTGAACTTAATTTTTTTTCTTTGTGAAACTCAACCACTTGGCCCAGAACTTAACATTTCTGTTAAACAGACAGCTCCTCATTAGATCTCTGTTTTAAGTCTTCAAAAATATAAATAAAACTTATCTCTCATTTTAGTTGTTACTAAGCTTACAAATGAATATGCGATTTAATAATAAAATACTTTATAAGTGCTTTGTGAATAATTTCCGGGAGAATTTTTCCATTCAATTTTATTAAATTAATATATAATAATATATATATTAATAATAATATAATAACGAAAACAAGTAATATTTTATCGATTTATAATTTATCGATTAATTTAGCATCTTATCTTCTTCTTCAATGGCGCCACAACCCCATGGTGGCCAAGGCCGTCTGCCTACTGGTAGATTTTGAGACAGGAGATGTTTTCTTTTTTTTGCTGGGTAGGATTGTCAGGCCAACGCCCAACGCTCTGCAGTCATATTAGACCTGGGGGCCTGATGGCCAATTGGTTTGGCCAATTGGCTAGACCTCTGGCGCTCGGTACCAGAGGTTTCGGGTGCGAATCCTGATAGTGCCATAGATGTTTGTAGTGGTTCGGAATCAACTTTAAGCTGTAGGTCCCAGTCTCATAGGACCGTAGAGCGCCACAGAGCCCAATCAAACTTCTCACCCACATCATTTCAAACTGTAAAGGGGCAACTCAGCTCTAGGTACAATGATGTGGTATGGTGATATAGTAGTAGTCATATTAGTAGTAGCCAGGACTCGAACCCGAAACGTGTAGCCTCGAGCGCTCATCACCGGGCCATCAGGCCCCAACATTTATTATCAATGCTGGAAAAATAAATTCTTCATCTTACAATGCTTTAAGTCCTGGCGGTGCCATGGTAGTGGTTCGGAATCCACTTTAAACCGTAAATACCGGTCTAACAGGACCGTAGAGTGTTGCTGAGGTACTGTTACTCCGCGTCCGTAGCTTATCTTCAAGCTACACGCACCTCCTGGGTAAGTGTTAAGTGAGTAACGTCGGTGCATCGCTTGCCTTAAGGCATCCAAGACTATTGTCTAAGTGTTTGTCAGCTGCATTAGAACAAAAAACCCGATGCTTTAATGCTAAAACGTCTTGAATAAAAAAATAATAATAATTAATTAATTAAAATGTTTAAAAACTTACTAAGAAAGTTATTTTTATTTTGCAAGTTTTATTAGTAGCAGCATTTTCTCTTGAAATGAATTACGATTTAGGCTTATTGATGGCTTTGAGTGGATTAGAGCAAAATTCTTCGCACGAACTAAAATTCTCGAACTTAAATCCATTCATCAAGGTCTTAAGATGTTCAAGACTAGATCAAGACATCAAGATCTAAGATGTTCTTAAACCCACGTAACTAACCAGCGAGCTAAAAAGGATTATTTTCATCACCACAGATTCTATTAATAAGGAAACACAAAACAGGCCAGAGTTATGAAGCCAATATTATTTCAGCCTAAGTAATGCTGTAAGTAACTTGATTAGCATGGTTCCTCAGAGCTCTAAATGCATCCTCTTATCAGGCCACTCATTACGAACCCCAAACATCTTTAATGGGCAGGAGAACATGGGCTTCTTGCATCGAGGGCACTTGTTCCCGTTCGTCAGATTAACCGCAATTCCATTCTTCGTAAGTTTTTATTAAGACGATCCGCTGCTATTGAATTTCAAATTTGACTAATGATTTTACTACCTGATGGGGTTTTTCTAATGCAGCTGGCAAACACTTAGACAGTTGCCTTTGATGCCTTAAGGCAAGCGTTGTACAGGCGTTACTCACTTAACACTATCCAGGAGGTGCGTGTAGCTTGAAGATAGCTACGGACGCTGAGTAACACTACCCCCACAACCAGACCGGATAGGCCGGGACCTACTATGTAAAGTGGATTCCGAACCACTACAAACATCCATGATATCGCTGGGACTTGAACCCGTAAACCTATGGTACCGAGCGCTAGCCACTCGGCCATCAGGGACCCCAATGAATCAACAAATTGAAGCCAAATACTCCTTAATAGAATTTTTTTTCCTCCTCTAAATACAGGAAGGGAGCTTGATGGCCGAGTGATTAGAGCTCGGCATCACAGGTTTCGTGTTTGAGTCTAGATGGTGCCAGGCCTGCATGTAAATCTTAATCGGAATCCACTTTAAACCGTAGGTCCCGGTCTTATAGGACTGTTGTGCTTATGCTGACAACCCTAACCATTATAAAAAATCATAAATAGAAGTTACAATACCCCAATTGTTACAATTATGGTCCAATGACTGTGAATGAATTATGCTGTTTTATATATTTTTGTTGCGGGGGCATTGTTACTCCGCGTCCGTGGCTTATCTTCAAGTTACACGCGCCCCTGGGTCATGCAAAGTGAGTAACGTCTGTGCAACGCTTGCCTTAAGGCATCCAAGACCAAGCTGTCTAAGTGTTTGCCAGCTGCATTAGAAAAATACGTATATATATATATGTATATATATTTGATTATAGAAATAAAAGTTTAAATTTAGCCTCAAACGATCAATCCTCAGATTCGTCACCAATATCTTTCAAGGTCACCTGACATCGCATCCATAAAAAATGTCTTCTCTTTGTTTCATTCTGACCAAAACCATAACTATGGTATGCAAATATTCATAAGCAAACTGCCCATCTGTCAGGTAACTTACAACAACATTAACAACAATTTACAACATCGCTGCTTGTAATGGAATACGAAATCCCCACAGAATGAATCTTCATAGAACTAGTAGCCTTACAGTAAGAGAGTGTAGCCCAAAAGACTCGTTTGAGTTTATAATTAAAAACTCATTTCTGTACGAGTGGTGTTTCGGAAACATACTATCATGAAATCCGATTATACTCGGGCTAATCCGTTAAGATGTTAATAGGTGAGATAGATCTTCTTGATTATGCATCAGGAGTGTCTGTGCGACAGGTTTCGTGTTCTAGCCCCGGCTCTAACATGGATATTTGTAGTGGTTCCGAAGCCACCTTAAACGGTCTAATAGGGGTGTAGAGCGTTAGGCGTAGGGTTGTCAGCTCTACCCCGTAAAAAGTAAAAGACCTCATGTTTCAGAATCTTCCAGTTGGCAGATGGCTTTGGCCCACCATGGGGTTGTAGTGCCATTAAAGAAGAAGGACGCGAGATTGGTATGTCTTTCTGCGATCATCTTGTACACACATTGGGCTAAAACAGACCGGGATCTACTTATCTCTCTATCCGCTTAACGTGGATTCCGAATCACTCACAAACATCCGTGCCCCAGCCAGAATTGGAATCTGAAGCCGCCAAGATAGTATCAAAGGCCAGAGCGCTCGATTCCTTTGTTAAAGGTGGTGGTTTCGGTTTGGTTTGGTTTGGTTTGTTGCTCTACGGTCATCTTGCGCACAAGAGGGCTTAACAGATCGGGGACTACAATTTAAAGGGGATTCCGAGTCACTCACAAATATCCATTCCATCGCCAGAATTCGAACCTGAAGCCTGTGATGCCAGAGCGCCAGCCAATTGGCTAGTAGGCCACGGTGGTCGCGGAGATAAATTATTTGGATGCTAATGTTCTGTAGGATTTATTACAACCAAAAATATATTTGATTTTATGAATGGCACATTATGTTGTATTTTCTTTAGGAAGGTTGGTACCAAAGTTAGCAAAAACTGATTAAAATCGTGAATTTGAGGTAGCGAGAGATTGAATTTTAAAAGCTCGAGCTCAGAGTTAAATGTCGAAATCCAACCCAATGAGATAATGAGGTGAGTCATCCAAAATGTATAATTCTTTCGAAATCGATGTTTGGTTTTCGAAAAATTCGAGAGCCATCGATACGGACCACGGGAAAGTCTCACGAACGTGCAATTAAAGGATAATGCGTATTTTTACTTAACAATCGCAGGTGCGTTGGATTTTAAAAGCGAACGTCCGCATTAAATATTCACAAGTTTAATAGCGGGCCCCAGATTAGGCCGAGAACTCATTTACAATTTGGAGAAATGTCAAATTGTGCGTTGCGAATGGAAAGTGATGAATTTTTCATGAGATGAAAGTTCGAAATGATTAAATTCATTTTCCTTTTCTATCATTATTTTTTTTTTTCTCTCTCTCTCTCTCTGTGGTTTTTTTTTTTTTTTTACTTTCTTTTGTTCCTCGTCTATTCTCTTTGAGTTTAAAAAACGTAAAAGCCCTTACTGCCTTCTTGAATGCTAAATAAAGGGTGGAATTTTTGTTAATGGTCCCCTTCTAATTAGGACTGCGGTCGGGTCTCCTACGATTGAGTCATTTGAATTTCGAATTTATAAGTTTGAACCCATTATAGTAGCATATCTAATCGTTCTTAAAATTTGAACGAATAATAACGGCTCGCACACTCAAAGAAAAAAAAACTCTTTTCCATTTTCTGCATTCATTAATTACTTTTATTTTCAACTTTTGATTCGTTATCTTTTGGATTGGAGAGTTTTTGTTTGTAATCTTTTATAGGATTATTTCAGTATAGACGGGATTATACTGGACCGGTCCTTAAAAGATTACATTTTCCCAGCAGGGAGTATATGCGGTCTTATGAATACGAATTGTTTCAGCGCTCTAACAAAAGAAATAATAAAGTTTAGAATGGGAGTTAAGTCTAGAAAATATGTAAATCTGAACATTCTTTAATTCGTTAAAATAATTTCTACCTGTGTATGTGTACTTAAATAAAAAAACATTTTTAACAAGAGGATCTTATGATCATTATTAATTTCTATTCTACTTGTATGTTTATATTAAAACATAGGAATTTTATTTTAACAAGATTTTTTTTTTTCCAGTGTATACACGCACATTTTTTTTATTTTTATGTATCCACTTGATTGTACAGGGTTGTTCCATATGAAGAGAACTGAGTACACAATTTTAAAAGTCACAAACACAAATTGTTTGAACTTATTTAATCAAAATATGTTTTAATTAATTATCTGTACGAAAAATTATGTAGTTTTCTGTGTGTGTGTGTGTGTACTAACCTTTTTTGTATTATTTAGTGACAGAAGTTCTGCACGACACCCCATTTCGATGCTATTCCTTTAATATTATCGGAATCAAAGTCCACTGATTACCTCAAGATCTGTTTTTATTTGTATTATCTTTTCTTATTTTTTTTTCTAATTTTTTTTCTCGAGAGTAATTGGATAAATAAAGTAGATAAAGCAGATAACGCGAGCATAAATCTCAAAGTCAAACCAGGACTATTAAATAATAAGGTATATTTAAATAAATATTATATTTAAATATATATATATTAAATAATAATATTTAAACCAGGACTATTTAAACTGGTCTATGATATTGATATCCAGGATATTTTAGACCAGGACCACTTGTCGAAAATATTTATTGGTACCGCCACAGAGGGCTTTACTTTTAATAATGATAGGTCTTAATCCAGGATATTCTACATCAGGTCCACTTAAACCAGAGCCAATAAATCAGAGCTAGATTTATAACCATGGAAGATTTTACTTTTGATAATGAGAGCTCTCGGTCTGCTCAGTACTACAGGTTTTGAATTCGAGTCCCGGCCAGGGATGTTTTTAATGATTCGGAATCCACTTTAAACCATATGTCCCTGTCTAATATAACAGTAGAGCGTTGGGCATAGGATGACAACCCTGCCCTGTAAAAAGAAAGGTCTCCTGTTTCGAAATCTGTCTGTAGACAGACGGTCTTGACATACCATGAAGTTGTTGCGCCATTGAAGAAGAAGGTATCGGTCTGGCCCGTTCTAAAAGTATAAATATTTAAACCAGAGACATTAGGTCAGAGCTAAATTTATCCTTATTACCACAAAGGATTTTCATGGGAACGGTATAGGTATTAGATCTTATTGTTAACAAATATTTCATAAAATAAAAGTTTCACTTACGAACTTTCTGAATTCCAATTTAACATGGCGGTTTTATACATACTACTGTGTTCAAAAAGTAAGACTAGTTGTTTTCAGTTTAAATTTCCCGGGCATATGGAATTATTTCAATTTTTTTTTTTTTTTTTAGGTTTTTGGCACTGTCCTTGACATCTGTGTGAAATTATATGTCAAAATATTCATTAGTGCTTGAGTTACGCTTGGTTTTGTGAGATGCTAAAACAGATTCCTGCGATTTTTGAAATGTTTCTTCAATCGACTCAAAACGTTGTCCCCGGAGTGATCTTTTTAGTCTAGGAATAGCCAGAAGCAGCACGATGCTATATCAGGTGAATACGGTGGTTGTGGAACGATATGGGTTTCATTTTTGGCGAAAAAGGCACGAATAATCAATGCAGCGTGAGCTGGCGCATTCAGTGTTTTCGGTACCAATCAAATTTGACGCTTTTGAAGCTCAAAATGGAATGGACAGCTGCTTTTGAAATTCCATCATCAGCAAAGGTCTCTAATTGTAAATCGACGGTTTGCAAGCACCCAATCTTTAATTTTTGGACGTGAGCTTCGTCGGTTGAGGTGGAGGGTCGATCAGAAGACTCTTCATCTTCATCGCGTTCTCTGCCTTCTTTGAACTGTTTATACCACTTTTGAACATTTCCTTCCGATATAGGAATGCTCACCGAATGTCTTCTGCAACATCCTATACCAGGGGTCAGCAACCTGCGGCTCTTTGGATGTGAAACTGCGGTCTTTAGTTCCATACACAAATATTATTTATTTTATCAAAAAAAAAAATTTAAAATCGTTATGGATTGATTAACGAGGAATCTGAAGAACTGTTTCGTGATTTCAAAAACAAACCAGAAATCTTGAAAAAAATCAAAGATTTGCCACTATCCGCTAAAACAGTACAAGATTTTTTTTTCTTTCTAATCCAGCTGGCAAACACAAACAGTACAAGATAGAATAGCTAAAATATCTTCAAATATAACATATTTGCTGGTGGAAGATATTCAACTTTCTTCTGCCTTATCACTGGCTATAGATGAGTCTTGCGACATAAAAGACACGGCGCAAATTGCCCTTTTGTCAGGTATATGTCTTCCCAAGGTCCAAAAAGAAGAACTTCTAGGATTGCTACCGCTCTCGGGACAAACTAGACGGGAAGATATAGAGAATGCCGTGCAAAAATGCCTTGAAGACAATAAGATCGATATAAATAAAATCGTTTCAATAGCAACTGATGGAGCCAGAAGTATGACAGGAAAAAATAAAAGAGCAACAACGATTCTTCAGAGCAAAATAAACCACGAAATTCTTACGTTTCACTGCATAATACACCAAGAAGCGCTTTGTGCCCAAACATTTCCGGCCGAAATAGTTGAGGTCGTGAATTTGGTAATCAAGATTGTTAACAGCATCTTGTCAAAAGCACTCTACCATCGTCAGTTTAAAGAATTCTTAAACGAAATGGAGACTCAGTATTCCGACCTCCTTCTTCAAATAAAGTGCGATGGCTTTCCAAGGGTGAGGTGTTGAAACGTTTTGCTTTGTGCTTGAATGAAATAAATACATTCCTAAATAAAAAAGGCATTAATCACCCTGAGTTAGAGAACGGCAAATGGTTGCAAAAATTTTACTTTATGGTGGATATCACAGCGAAATTAAATGAGCTGAATCTAAAACTGCAAGGAAAGGGAAACCCAGGCTGTGTTTTGGTAGAAGAATTGGTTTGTTTTGAAGAAAAATTAATTCTTTTTGCAGAAGATATTCAGAGCGGTATATTACTTCACTTTCAATTTCTAAAGCAATATCGTGATAAAACTAGTGCAACTGTTGATACGAGGTACTTCAGCACAGTTATAAAAAAAAATTAAAGATGAATTTGCCGATAGATTTGAGCAATTAAAAGCCAACAAAACCACTCTAGCATTCATAGTAAATCATCTCAACACAAATAGTAACGAAATTCACATTGAGCCATTTGGAATTGATATTGGATCTCTAGAAATGCAATTGATCGATTTAAAAGTAAAGCTTTGTGGAGTGGAAAATTTACAGAGTTGAAAAGCAAGTTGGAAGACTTGGAGGTCCAGAAATGTATGTACGTAACATAACAAAAGTGGACAACTAAAGAAATGCTGCGAGTTGAGGCACTTATATTCGACGCTTGGAATGGTCTTCCAGATTGCTACAGTGAGGTGAAGAAGTTGGCATTTGGAATGCGGATCAACATATTCTTGCGAGCAAGCGTTCTCTTGCATGAATGTAATTAAAAGTAAAGTAAAAAGCCAACTAACAAATGAAAATTTAGAGTCGTGTTTGAAACTTAAAGCAACAAGTTATGAGCCAAATTTATCCAAACTTTCTAAAACCACGCAAAGCCAATGCTCCCATTGAATTTGTTTGCTCAAATGTATGTTAATGTTTTTTTTTTTTTATTTTAAGTACAAATCACATTGTTTAGTAAAGTTTAAATTTTCTACTTGAATAACCATGCAAAGCCATTGCTCCCATTGAATTTGTTTGTTCAATTGTTTGTTATTGAAGTTAGTGTTGTAAGTAAATGTTTAATAGTTTTAATTTTTTCTTAAATAATAAGTAATTATCTAATAATGAATAAATAGAATGATATAATGAATAAATAGATATGTTTTCTTATGAATAAATAGATTAGTTTTTTTTATCAAAAAACTTTATTTATGCGAGTACTAACAGGTGGGCTAGTATTATTAAATCGTCGCTACTAGTATTAAATCCATATGATTTTTAGTTAGCCCTAACCTTCAAAAGACACGTGTATAAATTTGACAGCTGTTGCACTATTAGTATGTGAGTTATAGCATTCTTAGTGAAGCAACTTTAATTAGTTTGAAAAAAATGGATAAAAAGGAATTTCATGTGTTAATAAAGCATTGCTTTTGGCGAAAAAAATACTATTGAAGCCAAGGCTTGGCTTGATAAACATTATTCGGACTTTCGGATTCAGAAAGTCCGAATTATTAGAGAAGAATTCGAGAAATGGTTTGCTAAATTTAAACGAGGCGAAATGAGCACCGAGGACGATGCACGCAGTGGACGCCCCAAAGAGGCTGTTACCGACGAAAACATCAAAAAAAGTCCACGAAATAATTTCTGATAACCGTAAAGTGAAGTTGATTGAGATAGCTGAGACCCTAAAGATATCAAAGGAACGTGGACATATCGTGAATGAATATTTGGATATGCAAAAGCTCTGTTCAAAGTGGGTGCCACGCGAGCTCACAATCGACCAAAAACAACAACCAATTGATGATTCTAAGCAGTGTTTGGAGCTGTTCAATCGTAATAAACCCGAATTTTTGAGTCGATATGTGGCAATGGATGAAACATGGCTCCATCATTTCACACCGGAGTCCAATCGACAGTCAGCCGAGTAGACTGCACGTGATGAACACTAAAAATGCTATAACTCACATACTAATAGCGCAACAGCTATCAAATTTATACACGTGTCTTTTGAAGGTTAGGGCTAACTAAAAACCATATGGATTTAATACTAGTAGTGCCATCTATTGTCAGCCTACGAACTTTTCAGCCCACCTATTGGAAAAAAAAAAGGGGGAAAAAAAACAAAAAAAAAAAAAAAAAAAAAAAAAAAAACACAAACACAAAAATTTTCCTCTTTAAAAACTTTGTAATTTTGTAAATTGCCATTTTTGGCTCTTCCAACTCAAAAGGTTGCCGACTCCTGTCCTATACGAAACAAAATTGAATGCGAGTTCTTTGCTCAATGAATTCAGGCATTTCAATAATCGCCGAAATCACTTTTAGCGTCTCACATAGCCAAGCGCCACTCAAACACTAATGCATATTTTGACGTGAAATTTCACACAGATGTCAAGTCAAGATGTTCAAAATTGAAATTCCATAAGCCCGGGAATTTTAAATTGAAAACTGGTCTTACCTTTTGGACACAGTAGTATTTACACCAGAGCCACTAGGTCAGAGCTAAATGCATTTTTATTTCCACAAAGAATCTTCACGAGAACGGCAGTTGCAATTCAGAACATTATGAATTCAATTTAACATGGCGGTTTTTACAGATATAAAGTACTCCTCGCTTTGTTCGTGAAATCTTGAAAGAGCGAACAATGCAGGCGCCTCTAACGACACTTAATCAGTTCAATTCAATTAATGAATGCGCGGCTCATTTTTATTATGCCGTGTGATAAAATTTTTATTGTGCTTCGCGTCGATGTGTGTGTGGATCGTGAGAATTAAAAAAGCAATTTCGCACAAAACAAATCTTAATCACCGTTCTCATTACAATTGGGGCTGTTTTTAAATGACATCAAATAAATAATAATTTTCGTTTTCGGATATATTGTCTGGTAAATGACTGTCATTAGTTCTCGGCGGGTAAAAAAAAGGGCTACCTACATTTAAAGACACCTCCCATCTTTAACGGTTGTCCAATCGATAGGTGCATGCGGTCAGCTAATGGCCGTCCGACATTTTCAGACAAAAAAAAAAAAATATCGCAATAAAGCTCCAAAACCATGTATCAAAAGTTTCTTAAAAATTTTTCCCGCCATCCCTCTGCGTTATTCGAAACTTCCAGAGAGAAGCCGTGACAAATATTGACATACGAACGCTAATTATGCTCAGTTTTAGAAAGGAATATTATTTTTTTTATTATTTTTATTTTTATATATTTTTTTCGCTATATTTCCATGTGTACATATATATATCGCTGGCATTTTCGCCGGCCGCTGACAGTAATGAATTATTGATTTAATGTTAATTATGGTCATTACTTTGCGTCTTTAAAAAGTGTTCTCATTTCTTTTTCTTTTTCTTTGGGTCTTCTTCTTCTTCTTCTATGACAAAATCAATTTTAAGTTTTAAATGAGTAAAAAAATCGATACGTTTATAATGAACCTTGTTTCCGTACGAGTGCACGGATGATAAAGGGAAAAACAGTCTTAATGAAAGGGGCCTCCATTAGCGGAGCACGCTGGATAAACACAAGATCGGAGAAAAAGGTTCTGCAGGGGGAGGATGTGGCTGTGGGAAGAGGGGTCGTCCTGGACAAATAATGTTGAGGGGTTTTTATCCGGACCCCCCCCCCTTCCCCTTTAAACTTTGCTCTCCCCCTTCCATTTCTTCTATCTCTCTCTCATTTACACGGATACTTTTCTAAAACAGGAAGTACGACAAACTGATGCCATTAATTTTCACTGAACTTATAAGAGGCATGGGAGAAGAAGGAAAAAAAAAAAAAAAACTGTTTATATGCATGCGTGTGTGTGCGTAAAGGTAGTTAGGAAAATGATGATAAAAATTAAATGAGCAAAAAAAAAAAATAAATAAATAAATAAAGGATGATGAAGAAGAAGAAATATTTTTGAAAAGTGCACCCGGTATGATGTATGGTGAAAAATACATTGATCAGTTATCTGCGTCATGGAGTTTTCTGCAATCCGTCAGTTTAGCCTCGTGTTGCTTTTTTTTTTTTTTTATTATTATTATTTATTTTTTATTTATTTTTTATGTCATTGTTCCTTTTTTTTTTTTTTTTTTTTTTTTTTTTTTTTTTAACGTTCTTGTTTGTTTTAATACCTGGTTGTTTTTAAGTGAACACCCCCTAAAAAAAAGATGGCGTGTTTTTTTTTGTTTTTTTTTTTCATTATTGCGTGGTTATTGTCTCGATTGCGCTATTAGTTAAAAATTGTCGTTTGTCTGCATGTGGTAATAAAAAAAACCAAACATAATATTGAAGCTTTTTTTTTCTTTCTATCTCACATCGATGGCATTGGTTTATGGAATTTGTACTTTTAAATGGCCGCGGTTTTACGGTTTTTGTCCCTAATAAATAAACAAGGTATTTTTGGATGTAGTATGTCGTTTATTATGATCAACGTGTTTATTTATTTATTTTTAAACGTTTTTTTGGCATAAAACACTTCTCATGTGATTAAAACCATTAGCGAGATAGTTTGCGTGTTTAAAAAAGTTATTAAACTGCTTAGTCACTTTTTATGAATAAAAAAAAAAATTTTTTTTTGATGCGTTTTTTGAAACTATAAATTCGAGATTTTATTCCAAAGTGTAATACGTTAAAACAAAGTTAAATTTCTTTTTCTTTTTTTTATTGGTTAAATTTCCAGACATACGTTCTGTATCATTTGTTATTTACTTTATGACTGCCATTATAAATAAATACGTCTAATAAAAGTTTTAAATTTAAGGCTGTAAAAATATTGTATGACTTTAAATGTATTGTCAGTAATAGCTTTACAAATGCTATAATAAATTTTACAAGCATCTTGTTTGTCATTTGCCAATTTAAACTTGCCAGTAAACATTTCAATCTTTCTCTTAGACAGTCAATGGAGCGGAAGAAATTGACTTTTAACTCATTTTATTCTTTTAAAATTTTATTTTTTAACTTTATGTTGTGGTTCTAATGCAGCTGGCAATACAGAGACAGTTAATCTTTATGCCATAAGTAAGGGCTGCACCGTTGTTACTCACTGAGCACTACAGGAGATGCTTGTAGATTGAAGATAGGCTACGGACGTGAGTGACACAACCCCACAATGCTTTACGATCCTATTAGACCGGGTATAGATCCACTACAAACATCTATGGCACCGTCAGGACTCAAACCCGAAACCTGTTGTAGCCACTCGGACATCAGACCCCTTTTTTTTAACTTTTTAATTTAATTTTTTTTTTTTTTATTATAATTTATTACCTATGAAATTTATGAATATTGTTTTGAGGAGGGGGTGGGCTGAATGGCCGAGTGGCTGGCGCTCGGCCCTTCGGTACCGCATGTCTTGGGTTCAAGTCCTGGCGGTGCCATGGACGTTCGTGGTTGTTCGGAATCCAATTTAGACCGTAGGTCCCAGTCTAACAGGATCGTAGATTGTTGCAGGGGCATGTTACTCCGCGTCCGTAGCTTATCTTGAAACTACACGCACCTGCTGGGTAATGCTAAATGAGTAACGTCTCTGCAGCGTTTGCCTTTAAGGCATCAAAGAAAATTGTCTAAGTATTTGCCAGCTGTATTAGAACTAAAAAGAGTTTTGAAGGAGAGAGATCCGTGATTTCTTGGGCGACTTTGAATTTTTCTTGTTGTTTTTTTTATTATTTTTATTAAATTTCTTTTATGACCTTATAATTATATAATTAAATAAAGTAATTTTTTTTTTTTTTTTTTATATTTAATAATTTTATGGCTAATCTGTATATCGGCCAAGGCTATTTTGATTATTAATTTAATAACACAAATATTCCGAAACTGCCAAGTGTGTTGCCTTTGCTGTCACTGGTTGTCCACTTAACCTAGGGTTGGCCAACCCAAATGATCTTGCGAGCCACTTTGAAAATGCATCCTAACTCCGCGGGCCGCATATAATATAATATAACCCCCTATTAGATTTGGACACACTATAGACATTTTTTTGTGAGTGAAAAATGGAAACATAATGTGTTATTATTATTGTGTTTACTGTTATTCTTACATGTAAACATAGATGATGTAGTAATAAGGATACTAAGCGCATATTGTAAAGAAATATAGAACACACTCAAAATGAAATATGAAAAATATAGAAATAAAAAAAACGAAATCATTAAAAAATATTTATTTTACTACTGCGATGTTTGTTTCTCCACTCTCTCACTTACATTTTTTCAAATCGATATTCATTTGGGTATTTGCCCATCATAATGGGTCGTAATTGTGATTGGTGATTATCGTTATTATAATTTAATTATTCTGCGAACTCATAACTGTAAACTCATCTCTAAAACAGACAACATCTGACCTATATTCGCAAGAATATTATTTTAAAATCAAAGTTCATTTTAACTCATCATTTCGACTGTTCATTTTTGAATCTATGGATGCACACATAATGTATTTTTGTAATACATTCGTTTTCACTCCTTCGGCCATTAAAAAATAAATATATTTTGTAAAAGGTGTGATACATCTCAAGGGCCGGAAAAATATTCAAGGCGGGCCGAGGGTTGGCCACCCCTGACTTAATCCGTGAGAGAAAAAAATAACAATTCGGTGGTGGGGCGTGTTCAAACTTCAAAGAAATAACATGAAGATGTAGAAAACCTGGATAGCCGCAAAATATATGAATCCTAAAATTCTTTAACCAAAATGATTTTTAGCTACATACTTTTAGATCTAGGGCCTGAATGGCCGAGGGACTAGCGCTCTGGCGCTCGGTACCACAGGTTTCGGGTTCGAATCCCGGTGGTGCCATGGATGCTTGTAGTGGTTTGGAATCCACATTAAACCGTAGGTCCCGGTTTAACAGGATCGTAGAGCAGGGTAATGTTGCTCCGCGTCCGTGGCTTATGTTCTAGCTACACGCACCTCCTGGGTAGTGCTAAGCGAGTAACGTCTAAGAAGCGCTTGCCTTAAGGCATCCAAGACAACCGTCTAAGTGTTTTCCAGCTGCATTGGAAAAAAAAAAAACTTTTAGATCTTGTGGATAGGGTTTCGAAATGGGACGACTCAGTTCAAAATTTGGCATTTACCGAAAAGTTCCCGCACAACAGAAATTAAAACCCGGAAAATCCCCATCATGCAGACTGACAGCGATGCGTGACACTTCTACGCGTTCTCACAATCGCCTCATTTCTGTGAGCAGCAACTGCAACTCACGCCACCAAGTTGCATTAGAAGCTGAGCACTCCTGCACACTCTATTAATCAGACACGATTGATCTCTTTGTGCTGTGTCCAAATGGGGTTTTCCTGGATCAGGGGCGGCCAACCCAAATGATCTTTCGGGCCACTTTGGAAATACATCCTAACTCTGCGGACCGCATATAAAATTATTAGATTTAGACCCACTATAGACATTTTTTGGAATGAAAATTGAAACATAATGAGTTATTATTAGTCTTACATGCAGACATAGATAATATAATAATAATGATACTAAATGTACATTGTAAAGAAATACATATCACTAAAAAAGAAATATAAAAAATATATAAATATAACAAAAATTAAGAAAAATATATCAATATAAAACGAAATCGTTCAAAAATATTTATTTTACAAGTGCGATATTTGTTTCTCCGCTCGTTCACTTAGCGTCCTGATGGTCAATTGGCTAACGCTCTGGTCTTCGGTATCACAGTTTTCAGGTTCGAATCCTGGCGGTAGCATGGATGTTTGTGAGTCGTTCGGAATAAACGTTAAACTGTAGGTTTCTTGTAACGTTAACTGTAGGGCACACTTTAGGCTAATTAGCCTAGCGTGTGCCCTACTGTTAAAATGTCCGTAGAGCGATAAACCAAAGTACTCTTTCACTTAGCTTTTGCAAATCGATCTCAGTTTGGGTATTTGCACATCGTAATGGATGTTGCGTCCGTTATGTTTGAGCGTGTTTTGTGTTGGGTCCATTTCATTTTAGAAAAAAACGCTTCGCAGGTGTAAGTTGAACCAAAAGAGCTAACAACTTCAACTAAGAGTCTGGTTTATTCTCCTATCACCAATCGAATGTGCATATCTAGGGATGGTCACTGAGGTCACTTAAAGTGAAACATAGAACCTGTTATATTAGGTGTTCCAATATGCGTGCTCCTCACGAGTTCGCAGAATATAATTTATATATATATATATATAAAAAAAGGATTTTAAGGGATATTCCTTAAATATGTAAGAAAAGTTCTTTCGTTAAGCGCAAGGAGGAGGGTGCGAATCCCTTAGTAACAGTGGGAATGCAAGGCATTAGGTTCCCTTGGATAACGTTGAATCTGCTTTCCCAGTGATTTATGTTTCTTTTTGTATTGCTGGAATGGAAATGATCATAGTCATTTGAAAGGTTATTTTAAAACATAAGCATCCTTACCAGTACTTATAGCGTTTCCATTGCTATTACAGACCTTTTCTGACTTATAGATGGTATTATATTTAGAAATTTCAAAAATATAAATTTTTGATTCTTCAACTGAATAAACAATCGTCTAGACAACTCACAAAAGCACGTCTTAGAAAAAATGAAAAAAAAAAAATGTTTGCTTCTCTTTAGAAAAGTAAAGTCTGTTGCTCAACGTTTAAGGAAATGTCAGAAATTAAATGACTCTAGCGGGAATGTAATCGATATTCTTATGTGCTTTCAAGAAATAAAATGAATAAACTCGCCAATATATTCATTTTTTATTGTTCTTTGAATCTTTGATAGTGGGAAGCGAAGTTGTGAAATGGACAAAACACTTTTATAGAAGGCTTTAAATAGGATCGTTTTGGATATTAGAGCCGGTTTTTATACTCGAGGGAATTGAATTATTTATTATTGAAATATAAGTTCGATTTATTAAGCATAAAGAATGAAAATCTGAACTATCCATTTTTGTATTTATTATTGATGTATTTTCCAAACGTTTCTTCTTTTTTTCTCTCTGTCGTCTTTTTGTAACATATTATCTTAAATATTTAATTTTACTACGATATGAATGAATCTTTAACTAAAAAGGTTGTCTTTACTTTGACTTCAAATTCAAGTGTGTGAAGAAAGGCTTAACGCATAACGCATTGGGTTTCCAAACTAAAAAGGGATTCGGGTTCGATATTCAACAAGTAGAACTCAATCAAAATCTGACTCATATATGCCAGGGATAAGCAACCTAAATCCATAAGCCAGATTGTCCTTCCTCTGGGTTCGAGGAGAAAGAAGGTTCGCATCCGTAGATGTGTTCGTTCGCAGAGGCATAATGGAAATGAGTAGTAATGGGTAACTAACTATTTGTTCTAATGGTTAATGGCTTATGTTAAAGCAAGGGTGGCCAACCCAAATGATCTTGCGGGCCACTTTGGAAATGCATCCTAACTCCGCGCACCGCATATAAAATTATATATCCCCCTATTAGATTTAAATCCACTACAGACATTTTTTTGGAGCAAAAAATGGAAACAGAATGAGTTATTATTTTTGTGTTTCCTATTATTCTTACATGTAAACATAGATAATATAATAAGAATGATACAAAACGCACATTGTAAAGAAATAATATACATATATAAACGAAATATAAAAAAAAAATGAAATCATTAAAAAATATTTATTATACTAGTGCGATATTTGATTCTTAACTTTTTCATTTAGTATTTGTGAATCGATTGCTTTGGGTATTTGAACATCATAATTGGTGTTGTGACCGTTACGTTTGAGCATGTTTTATATGTGGTCTATTTCATTTCGAAAAAAATGATTCGCAAATGTAAGTTGAGCTAAAAGCGCTAACAACTTAAACTAAGAGTTTGGTTTGCTCTGCTGCCTACAATCAACTGTGCGTATCTGGGAATGGTCACTGAGGTCACTTAAAGTGAAACATACAACCTTTTATATTTGTTGTTCCAAGATGCGAGCGCCTCATGAATTCGTAGAATATAATTGAAATATTCTGCGAAATCATAACTCATAAATAAAAAAAAAAAGCAATATCTGTCTTATATTCGCAAGAATATTATTTTAAAATCAAAGTTTATTTTTTTTTTTTTAATTTCTGTAGTTCATTTTTGAATAGATGGATGCACACATAATGTATTTTTTTAATACATTGGTTTCCACTACTTCGGCCATTATCAAATAAATAAATTTTGTAAAAGTGTGATACATCTCACGGGTAGCAAAAATATTCAAGGCGGGCCACGGGTTGACCACCCTATTTTAAAGTGCCCGGCATTCTAAAATAACAAACAATAATATTATCATATTAGCTGAATGACCCGATATTGAACTGGTTCTTCTGAAAATAAGTTATGCTATAAGAGTAAAAAGAGATTTATTAAGTAGAAGGTTCAAAGATAGAATTTTTTTATTAATATTTTGTAAAGGGGCCTGATAGCCAAGTGGGTAGCGCTCTGGCTCTCGGTATTTCTGGTTCGAGTCCCGGCGGTGCCATGGATGTTTGTAGTGGTTTGGAATCCCCTTTAAATCGCAGGTCCCTGTTCAACATGATCATAGAGCATTGCGGGGGTGGGGGTTGTTACTCCATGTGTAGCTTATCTTCGAGCTACACGTAACTCGTGGGTAGTGATAAGAGAGTAACGTCGGGGCTGCGCTTCCCTTAAGGCATAAAAGGCAACTGTCTAAAGGTTTGCGAGCTGCATTAGAAATAAAAAAAATATTTTGTAAAAAGAAAAGAAAATTCAACTTCAAGTAAAAAAATAATAATAATAATAATTTAATTTAAAATGTCAGGATGCACACTATTTTAAATGTTTAGATTCAAAGAGTTCGTATTAAAGGCTTAGGATAACTAATGTAAAAACAAAAGCATATTGTATTTTTCCCTCCTCTCCCTCCCTTTTTAACCCTTTGTGCTGGTCGTTGAACAAAATCGAAAATACCATTGAAAATGCCATCAGGGCGTCGGAATCTATGCAAGTTATTCTTAGCAAGTAATATAAAAAAAAAAAAAAAAAGAAATTAAGTCAATTCGTACTTTTTTTTTCATTATATTGCAAAAGTCCTTCATAAATAATTTTCCTTCTTTTTTTCAAGTTTATCTGGCGCCATCTATTGGTAGATATTATGTCACTTAAATCTAAAAAAAACTAAAATTAATCAATTAAATTGAATGAATATTTGAAAAAACTGTATTCACATCCAGTGTCATTCACTACAAGTTCAAAAAAAAAATGTATCTAAACTTGAGTAGATGAATAAAAAGTATTTTGTTAACGATTAAAAATGTGAACAGGATATATATAGGGAGAGTGTGAGCTAATAGAAGGAATAAAAAAAGCATCCTAAAAATTCTTTTCATTCATCTGAGGAAATTAAGACACGTAATTCCAGACCAATATCGCACATAGTGTGAGATGTTGGTCAGTTTGAAAGATTGCACATAGTATTTTGAAGCTAAAGTAGTTCGGTTCGAAACCCAACAGTTAAAACCAAATTTAAAGTTCCCATATCTGCACCAAAAACTGACATAGATATGTTGGTGAGAACGTTCTTCTGCTAGATTTTGAGAAAGCGAGATGTAAGCCCATCAGATGCCAACTATGGAGGGAGGGGGGCAATGAATGTGACCTGGGTAATGCTGGATCTACTACTTATCTGAAATTCCAGTAATAAATAATCTCAGATATCAGCACAACATTATTTGAATTAAAATTTATATTTTCATAATCACAATATTTCACGTTCTATTGTAATAAAAAAAATTACTCTCAATGTCCATTTATCAACAACAAATAAATGTCGACTTTCAAATTTTACTTTTTGTTTTCATCACGATTAATAATTTGAAAGTATTTTTAAATTGCACATTCATGAATATGCAAATGTGCGCATTTACATATTTATGCACATTCCCCCTGTGTGTGACTTTCTGTGTGAGCGTGATGTAAATATTCATGAGGGAGTGGAAAATGATGTTGTTGTGTTTCAAAATTTCTATGTTGTTATTAGTATTGCATTCATTATTCCTACACGAAAAATGGACGCGCAAGAATAATTTGATTGTAAAACATGAGAAAAATTGCGCCGCGAATTTTAAACGTTTACGTTTCTTTCTCTCTATTAAGTGTCGGACAAACTGCCCTTGTAGCATCTGCTCTCGTTACATATTCATTTTTGTTATAATTTCAGTCATGCTGTTATAATGTAATAATAATTTTTGGTTATAACTACTACTGTGCCTAAAAAGTAAGACCAAATTTCAATTTAAAATTCCCAGGGCTTATGGAATTTCAATTTTTTTTTTTTAGGTTGTTGGCACTGCCCTTCACATTTGTGTGAAATTTCACGTCAAAATATTCATTATCATTTGAGTTACGCTTGGTTTTGGGAGACACTAAAACAAATTCCGGCGATTTTTGAAATGTCCGAATTCAATCAGCAAAGAAGTTGCATTCAATTTTGTTTGCAGAAACGTATAGGATGTTGCAGAAGGCGTTCGTTGAGCATTCCTGTATCAGAAAGAAATGTTTACAAGTGGTATAAACAGTTCAGAGAAGGCAGAGAACGCGTTGAAGACGAAGAGCCCGCTGGTCGACCCTCTACCTCAACCGACGAAGCTCACGTGCAAAAAATTAAAGATTGGGTGCTTAAAAACCATCAATTTACAATGAGAGACGTTGAATGACGTGAATGATAATGAATGACGTTGGAATTTCAAAAGGATCGATCAATTCCATTGTGGGCCTCAAATGCGTCAAATCTCGATTGGTACCGAAAATGCACCAGCTCACACTGCACTCATTCTTCGTGCCTCTTTCGCCAAAAATTAAACAATCGCAGCATTCACACCTTGCAACTTCTTGCTATTCCCTAAACTCAAAAGACCACTCCGGGGACACCGTTTTAAGTCGATATTCAACGTGAATCGCCGCGCCGTTTGAAGGCCATCCCTGCCGATGACTTTTTAGCATGCATTGAAGATTGGAAAAAGTTGGCATAAGTGTATTCTGTCTGGAGGGTATGACTTTGAAGGCGATGAAACAAAATTTAGAATAAAAAAAGAAGAGTTTTTGAAAAAAAAAATAATTGGTCTTACTTTTTGGGCACCGTAGGACAATAAAAAATAAATAACATATTTTAATATCAAAGAGAATTTTAAAAATTTCTCTTGATATTACGTTAATCTATTTAAGTGTTTAATATTTGGTTCGATTCTTGAAATTGCCATGCGCATTGAGTTAAAAAAATTTTATTTCTCAATTAAAGTATATTCATGCTTTAAAAATATTTTCAAAAATAATTTCATAATTTCACAAATATGTGTTGATTCAATATGTGTTGTGGTTTGCGTATCGTAATTTATTACCTACCCACTACCCTATTTACTGTGTTGAGTGCCCTTTTAAAATGGAATAAATATCGTAGAAATAAGAAAAAAAAAGTACTTAGAAAAGGTACCTTAACTGTATCGAGACTTTTACATTAAACAACACATATTTGTTCACCAGAGTTTGGGCTCTTACGTTATTGACAAATGTTACATTCTATGCAAAAAATAAAAATCATCAAATAAAGTATTTGTTTTAAAGCTAACTATACAATAATGGGTACACCTATATATTAATGGGTAATATATATGTAGTATTAACTATATAATAACTGGTATGGGCGCTCCATAGCCCTAGGTACGCCTGGTGAAGTTTGGAGAAAAGAAAAAAAAGTTTGCCCGATTCGTGGAAACGCACGCACCTAATGGACAAGAGTGCTGAGGTTCGAATACGCTGACGGTCACTACTCTCAGAAACAAGGAGATCCGAAGGTTATTGTAGCAATGTGTGTATATAACTGTCTTGCATCGGTAGCTAAACTCATGGGTGAGAATTTTCCGGGTTATCTGCCGTATGACACGCCAACGCGGGACAGTCACCCTATTAATACTTCCGGAAACGCACTGTCCTTTCCCGCAACACCAGTCTTAATCTGCAAGAGGTTCCACCCTTACTATTAAATCATAACCGTATGGGGGAGATGAAGCGTGGATAAAAGGAAAAAAAAGAAAGTGTTATCGTTCGCCCAGCGTCTCTACTTCCAGAAAAGAGGAGACTGATTTGGAGGTTTGGTTTATCGCTCTACGCTCATCTTGTGCACACGAGGGCTAATAGACCGGAACCTACAGTTTAAAGTGGATGCCGAACCACTCACAAACATCCATGGCACCTCCGGGACTCTAACCCGAAACCTGTGGCACCGAGTACCAGAGCGCTAGCCTAACACGCTCAAGAGACTGATTTGGAGATTGAGATGATCTGAGTAAGATTGCCTCGCATCGATCATCAGGCTGCCTGTTGGGAATTTTTTAGGCTGTCTCTCATACGACACGCAAATACGAGACAATTTCCTCTAAATTTCCTTGCGCAAGGCAATGTCCTTAGATGGGGTGGTAGTATACACAAAAGTAAGAACAAAACTTATGATAAAACCTGTACTAAGTATTGGTAGAAGTACAAAACGAGACCCAATGATGTTCAATAAAAAGTCCTGCTTTAGTCAGTGAATAAGTTTTATTAGAGTAAAAACGATTGCACAATAAGTAATTTAATTAATAAAGAATAATTATTTTCAGCTAACCCTACTTTAAATAAATGACAAAAAAGATCAAATGTTAATGAAAACGCACTTTTGTAATGATATTTAAACATTCAATGCAGACTCAGAAATGAGTTGAAAAAATAAATAAACAGTTCTTAACAATTGAAAGTTAAGAGTAGCAGCAGCTTTTATAATTTACTTTAGAACGAATCGCAGATTAATTTATGACTCTTCTAAAAAAAAAAAAAGAAAAAGAATTTAGCTCAGATGTCGAAATTATTCAAAAGACACCTGTTAATATTAAAACAAATCTTTTTTAAAAAAAGGAACTACATAATGAAGCTGCAATTTATTTTCTGAAGAACAGTACATACATTTCCATAAAATAAGAATCGAGTTTTAATTAAGAACTAAACAATTCCACAGCTGAACCAACTGATTAGGTAAATTTGATGAAAAATGTAAAAAGAACACACACACAAAAAGATTGAATATTGAAGAGGCATTTTGAAATGCTAAGAATTAGACCAAATTATTATTAAAAAAAAAAAAATCACCGCAGTCATCTTGGATGAAAATCACATTATTTGGTTGCACCAACCAAATTGCGGATGGTTAGCGCAATGCAGAGAATTATTGGGTTTTGTCTGTGCTGTTAAAGTTGATAATTAATAGTTAATGACCCGAAGGCGTTGTAAACACATCCTACTTAAAAATTCAAAAATACTTAATTAATAACATGGTAAGTTAATTAAGACTTTCCAGTAATTTTGTATAAAAAAGTTCCAACTTCAGGCAGACAAACGCATTCGGCTATGAGATTGTTTGTGCGGAGTAACTCAGTGTCATCCATCGCTTGCAAATTGTTAATAACACAACAGACAAAAAAAAAAATATTGAAACTAATAAACGAGCTAATCAAGTTTAGATTTATGCAAATCATTTCATTTTATTTGTGGTAGCTGGTTTTAGATAACAATAGGTGGAATTTTCTCTTTTTTTTTATTTTTATTTATTTATTTCTTTTTTGGTTGTTGTAAAAATCCTACAGCATCGGAGGCCGTTTTCTTTCAAAATACCAAAAGGAAATTTTCTCACTTGTAGCCTATTTTAATTTTTAACTTTAATAAGCTGGTTTTAATTGCTTTTTTAACTTTTTTTTTGTGGGGAGTCGGTTGGAATGAATATTAATTAATAAAGGGAAAATGGCAGCTTTGTTGTTTTCCACCACTGCATGTTTGATTTTGAATATGTGGTAATTTTATAATTAAGCACTTTGTCGTTGACTTTAAATGTTGATTTATTAATAAAATGAGGAAAATCTTAATAAGGCGGGGAGCCCAACATAATAGAATCATTGTTTTGCGGGATAATTCTTTTTTTTTTTTTCATAAATTAATTGATAGAACAAAGGCTTCGCTCAGAACAGCTGCGAAACAAAGACAGAGACGGAGTTAGTTAAATTCTAAATGAGAATTCTTCATTCCAAAGCTCATTAAATATTTAATTTTATAGAAAAATGGAAATCATTGTATTATTATTTCCTCACAAATTTTCAGTTAAATAATAATGCACAATATTCGTTTTCTATAAAAAAATTTTATTATTTTTAAAAAGTTTTGGGGATTTAGGATATTATTTGTTACACTATTTGTTCCAATTATAATAAAAAGCCAACCTATCGTTAAGAAAGTGTGAACTGTGATGTAGTAAAAAGCTCAGAAATTCTGGAATAGAAATAACTTGTTTAACTGTTAATATTAAAAAAAAAATAGAAATAAATTTTCTGTTAGTGTTATTGTCAATGTTAAGTGTAGATATATTCCGTAAAAAGAATTTTTGAAAAATTATAATTTATTTATGCAAATTGATTCTGAAATAAGTAATAGAAAAAAAAAATGTTTTTAAAGTCAATTGCTACTTTTTTTCACTATATTGCAGAAAAGTCCTTTACAAATAAAGTTGAAATTTTCCTCTTACATATGGTGCCCTCTATTGGTAGATACATGCAACTTAAATCTAAAAAACACTAAAATTAATTAATTAAATTTAATGAATGAATTAATATATGAAAAAACTGTATTCACATCCAGTGTCATCCACTACAAGTTTAAAAAATGTATTTGAATTTGGGTGGATGAATAAAAATATTTTTGAACGATTCAAAATTTGAACAAGGTATATAAATATGTATAGGGAGAGTGTGAACTAATAGTAGGAATTGAAAATTTAATGAATCCATAAGATTGCTCAAATTTTGAGAAAATTTATGCCTATTTAATGATTTTTAGAAGAATAATTAACTCAATTAAAACTGCCTTATTGTTAAATGTTGAAAATTAATTTGCAACAATTAGCAATAGGGCAGTTTTTTGCAACCTGATTATTTTCCCAAGTATAAATTCGACTCATATAAGAATATAATATAATAACATAGAGCAATATGGGGCCTGATGGGCGAGTGTCTGGCGCTCGTTGCCACCGGTTTCGAATTCGAGTCCCGGCTGTGTCATGGATGTTTGTAGGGGTTTGGAATCCACTTTAAACCATAGGTCCCGGTCTAATATGGCTATTGAGCGTTGGTGCGTAGGGCGAACAACCTTACCATGTAAAAAGAAGAATAAATAAAATATAGAATATAGAATAATAGACAAAATATAGAATTATATAGAATATAGAATATAATCATATCATATAATATGCAACTTTAAGAGGAGCAGCATGGCGTAAGTAAACGAAATGCTTTTTAAAATTTTGCTGTGGTGGCATTAGGCTTTCGTGTTCATTAAATGGCCGTAAAAAAATCCAGCAGGCTTTGTCTGTGAGTAAATGGAAAAAGATTTTTAAAAAAGAAAAGAATCATGAGTAGCCCCGTGCCAAGTTTAGAAAACGCCCGAATCCACAGGAAAATATCCGTAAGTATATGGCGTAATATAGAACGTACCGAACCATCGAATGCCTACAGTACTTAAGTATGTCAACTTCATTCCCTAAAATGGTATGTGGGAGAAGTAATGTCTTCCATTTGAACTTTTAGGCGTAACTGTTCCTGATGAGAAAAACCCAATCAGACAAATCGACTATTAAAAGGGAGTTATGTAAATGCTGCTATAAGCTACACTGAGTCTACTCTCTTCATAAAGTAATGACTGCAGTGCATGCCATCCTCAGGACTGAAAGAGGGGTGAAAGGAGAGTAATGTCGTTTAAAAGGTATTGAATGAAACATTTAAGAAACTCATGATATGTGACATTTTGTCATACATCAACGTCGACTGTAGCGCAAGCCACCAGCAGGAATCAAACCCTCGTTCTCTTGCGTACCCAGCTAGTACGCGTTGATCCTGCGTCAACGAAAGGGGAGTAGTATATTACTAGTATATTATGATATTATTATATTACTAGTATAATATGGTTTTTAGAATACTATTGAGATTATAATACATTTCGTTATATTATTTCCAAAAAAAAAAAAAAAAAGCATCCTATTCAGAAATTAAAGCAATATTCATGTGCTTTCTATTAATAAAAAAGTATAATTTGCAAATGATTGAACTACAGTTGTTTTGTATTCAATTAAAAATTAAAGTTATTTCACATATCATCAACATCTTAAAGCACGGACGTATAGACCGCGGGCCGTGCAACATTTTTGTGCGGCATAGCTGCATTACATGCCCATTCTACTTAAAAATATAACTAGTAATAGTATCGACAGATTTTTATGAAAGATTACGAGAAGAATTAGGGATGCAGCTGTAGTTTGATTAAATAAATACTATATTGGTGGTAGTATTATATTAATAGTATAATATTACTATATTATTATTAAAGGTGTAGAAACATCGGTAGGCCTCTGAATATCGCGAACAGCCCACCGACGGTGATGGAGGAGGACAGGGAGCTTTTAGGGGTGGTCATTAAAAGTCAGTGAAGGCCACTGCTTTTACGGGTTAGTTTTCCACTGCTTTGTCGTGTGGAAGAAAACTTGGAAAACTCCCATCTGACGACATGATTATCGTTGCGAGACGTTTTCACACACATTGTTACATTCACCATCGAGTCTGCTTGGTTCGGAAAGCAACGACTATCACAATGCTGGCAGCAGATTTGTATGTTGGCTACGCGCGTTGCATCTGGACCACGACCCAGAGCGAGTGGGGTAAACTTATTCACTAACTAAAACAAATAGTTTTGGACATCGGTGAGCCTCGTGTGTGTACCACGAATAGTGCACCGATGGCTGTTCATGAGACATTGTCCTTCTAGGGGGGATGGGGTATTTTAGAGGTAAATGTCCCATGTTTGCGTATTGTATGAGACAAGAGACAAAGAAAAATCTCTCAGGCAACCTTACAATCAATGCGAAAATTTTTCGCAATCATACGTACGCAATCATAATTTGCAAGAGAGTCTGAAAGCTGTGGTGGCAACGAACACGCTAGTGAATTCGAGCTAGACGACCACTTTGCCACTGTACTACTAACAACATAACTTTAAGTACTGAAATTTCGAATGTTTTTCTTTACATCAAAAAAGTTTTGCAATACTGCAGAAAATGTTTGAATAGCCTTACTACTGTGCTCAAAAAGTAAGACCAATTATTATTATTTTTTTTTCAAAAACTCTTTATTTATTCTTCCAAATTTATTTCAACGCCTTCAAAGGAATCCCCTCGGATACAATGTACTTATGCCAACTTTTTCCCTCAATCCTCAATACATGCAAAAAGTCCTCGGCAGGGATGGCATTCAAAGCTCGCGCCGATTCACGTTGAATCTCTACTGTCGACTCAAAACGGTGTACCCAGGTGGTCTTTGAGTTTAGAGAATAGCCAAAAGTCGAACGGTGTGAATATGGTGGTTGTGGAACGATATGGTTTTTATTTTGGGCGAAATAGTCACGAAGAATCAATGCAGGGTGAGCTGGCGCATGCACTGTTTTCGGTACCAATCAGAATTTGAAGCGTTTGAGGGCCCAAAATGGAATGAACCGATCCTTTTGAAATTCCAACATCATCTGCAAGGTCTCTAATTGTAAATCGACGGTTTGCAAACAACAAATCTTTAATTCTTTGGACGTGAGCTTCGGTGGTTGAGGTGGAGGGTCGACCAGAGGTTTCTTCGTCTTCAACGCGTTCTCTGCCGTCTTTGAACTGTTTATACCACTTGTAAACATTTCTTTCCAACATAGAAAAGCTCACCGAACGCAACATTCTGTACGTTTTCGCAGACAAAATTGAATGCAAGTTCTTTGCTCAATGAATTCAGACATTTCAAAAATTTTTAAATTAAAAGACCACTTCGGGGACAAATTTTTAAGTCGATTGAACAGACATTTTAAAAATCGCCGGAATTAGTTTTAGCGTCTCACAAAGCCAAGCGTAACTCTAGCACTAATGAATATTTTGACGTCAAATTCCACACAGATGTCAAGGACAGTGGCAGCAACCTAAAAATTGAAATTCCATAAGCCCCGGGAATTTTAAATTGAAAATTGGTTTTATTTTTGGACACAGTAGTATAGATTTCTACTTTTACATTTTTCACAACTGACATTTTACTATTGCGAATTCTTAAGAAAAACTGTTTTCAATACCATACATGGAAGCATCAAATAGTAGACCTTATTTTTATAAATCATTTATTAAAGATAAAAATAGCCAGTTGTCTCCAGATCCATTTCAAAATGCTTTAAAATTGGTAAATAAAAACTGTTTAGAGGTGACATAAAATGTTTAGTTTTCCAAGTGAACCATTTTAAAAGTTTTCATCAAATGTTTAGAATTTTTTTTTTTGCGTTTCATAACCTGATTTAAAATTTACGAGAAATGAAATCGATCACTTGATTTAGAAACCGATAAATAGGCGGAAGTTATTACCGATCGTATTTCTTTAATATACAGGCCATACATTTATGACTAGTTTTGATATGAATTGCTACAAATTCTGCTGTTAAAAATGCTGTTTATTTTTATTTACGAATCTAGAATAAAAAGATTTAAAAATATACTTGCAAAAACTGCGTTGTTGCGTGAGGCCTTTTTTTTTTTAAATATAAAATCCAAAATTATCCAAGCAAGGTACAGCAGAAGTCAAATTGCGTCAGTGCTTGAAGAGATCTTGTCCTGCATTGCTTATACAGCAGATTCTATGGCTTTTACAATGCTCTGTTTTTCGTAGGGCCATACTCCAGTTGGATGGTTGACTTTAGATATCATTCGTTGCAATCTCTGCTTTCAGAATTGAATAGATTCTGTAGAGATGATGGTGTGTTGGTGTTCACTTATTTATATTAAGTCCATATTGATGCTCACTTATTAATACTAAGACCATTATATGGTGTGTGGTCATTTATTTATATTATGACTATGATGGTGGTCATTTATTTATACTATGACTGCGATAGTGTTGACATATTTATACTATGGCCATTATCTGTTGGTATTCACTTATTTATACTAGGACCATGATTTGTTGGTATTCACTTATTTATACTCTGAAAATGATGGTGCTCACTTATTTATATTACGACCATGAATGTGGTGTGTTCACTTATTTATGCTATGGGCATGATGCTGTTCACTTATTTATGCTATGACCATGATGAGCAATCAAGAAAACCACGGGAGTATTTTCATAGATAACTGCATTGATTGTGACAACGCGTATAAGTTCATCACATACATTGATGGGAGGTTTCCAGATTTTTTTGCCTGCCACGAACACTTGACAGCCAGAAAGCCTCTGTTCTTTCGTCTGTTGTCAACGAGTCGAGTTGTTCGTGCCATACATAAGTAGACAAAAAGCTGCTTTTTTAAAATATTTTCGCTGTAAAAATATTTTTTCAGAAATCCTCACATGCTGATTGTGATATTAAAAAGGCCGCTTTCCATTTTTGAACTCAGTAATCTTATAGGTGCAGCTAAAAATTCCTTTAATATCATCAGGACATTTTTACTTTTATAAAGCCTTTTGTGGAATGGTGTTTTTTTTATAGAATGATTTCAAATACTACAATGACGTACCGTGCTCCATAAAAAAATGTAGCTGCCTGAGGGCCAATTGACTAGCGCTGGAGCCTTTAGTACCACAGGCTCCAGGTTCGAATCCTGGCGATGGCGGTTCGGAATCCACGTTAAACTGTAGGTCCCGGTCTGTTTAGCCTTCGTGGGCACACGATGATCATAGAGCTACAAACCAAACCATAAAAAAATGCTTATTAATTTTCGTTATTAGCGAGTATTTTGAGAGGGTCGCTACATTTACATTTAAATGGACCATATAATGATTCAGTGTTTCATGTGCATTTATCGCATAAGTCCAAGAGCCTGTTTTTCTTCTTTTTAAATGCCATTTTAAACAGAAAACAGCTCACTGACATAAATTTGTAAGATTTTTATTGTAATTCAAATTTTATTAATATTTATTTTTCTTTCACAACAAAATAAAAGAAAAAAACTAATGCTTAAAAATATTTCTATATATATATATATATTCATAAATATAAATATTTCTTTTAAATTATAGAAATGTTTATAGTTTGCAATGAATGACAAAAAATGCAAAAGTTAATAAAGAAAATTTGCAAAAAGTGTGATTTTTATTTAATATGTATGAGTTCACCCAATTTTTTTTTTTTGTTAAAATTATTACAAAAAATTATATCTATTACAATTTCTATGTACTAGAATGTATGTCTACGTACTGGGATGTACTATGATGTACTAGATTGTACTAGGAGGTACTAGAATGTATATCTATGTACTAGGATGTACTATGTACGGATATATACTATGCACTAGGATGTACTATGTACTAGGATGTACTATGTACTATGTACGGATATATACTATGCACTAGGATGTACTATGTACTAGGATGTACTATGTACTAGGATGTACTATGTACGGATATATACTATGCACTAGGATGTACTATGTACGGATATGTACTAGGATGTACTATGTATGGATATGTACTACGATGTACTAGGATTTACTATAGGAGGAATTTGTTTGGAGCCCAATTAAATTCGATTTTTCCCAAGTTGACTGCATCCCGGAATTGTTTGGGTTGTGGTTTTTCTCTTGTCCCTTTACGGGGCCTGAATGGCCAGTGGCTACCGCTCTGGCTCTCGGTATCACAAGTTTCGGGGTCGAGTCCCGGCGGTGCTATGGATGTTTGTAGTGGTTCGGAATCCACTTTAAACCGCAAGTCCCTGTCTAACAGGATCGTAGAGCCTTGCGGAGGTATTGTTACTCCGCGTCCGTAGCTTATTTTCAAGTTACGCGCCCTCCTGGGTAGAGCTAAGTGAGTAACGTCGGTGCGGCACTTGCCTTAAGGCATCCAAGACAACTGTCTAAGTGTTTGCCAGCTGCGTTAGAATAAAAAAATATTATAACCAAGGAAAAAAAAAAAAAACCAAGTCAGAATTTATTAGATAAATATAGTTTAAAAAAATAGTGCGTTAGTTCCATTCATTTTCTGGTTTGTATATATTCCGCAATTCTCTTATGAAGCTTCCCGTCAGTTTTCTTTAAAATTTTAAAAATGTATCAATGAAATCCTTCCTGATGAATTGATTACTAAATTTAATTATTCATAAATATTTTTTATATTTAAGTATTTTAAATAATACAAAATATTTTATATTTTAACTCAGTTCCCTCTTACCCCCTCGTTTAATCCACTAAAAAGTGGATGATTTGTTTCACCTGTAGGAAGATATATATATATCCGTGAAAAAATCCGTTTTTTGTTTGTTTGTTTTGTTTTGCAATTTCAAGATTCGAATGTGATTTTTAAAAATTATTGCATATATTTTTTTAAATAATTCTTTTTATCCTTAATGATTAATGCAGTTAAAATTTAACTATATATTTATTTAAAAAAAACAACAGAAACTGATATGTGAAGATGATATTATTACTGATATTGATAACATTACAGTGATTTTTTTTAATTATTATTTTGTCCAATTTTTCCACTTCAGTATATATTATATTTAAAATATTATTAATAAAATAAATATATTGATAAAAAACATTATGAATAAAATTATATTTAAAATATTATTAATCAAATCACTTTTGAAATGTAGAAATCCGCATGTTACCAACAACTTACTATTATAAATAATAAGGTAACATGTATGAAATATTTTTACTATGCTTTATACTTGCATTGCATTTTGGAAGTTATATAAAAATAAAACTTTTCACATTAAAAAACAAAGATATTTATTTTTATTTTACAGAAGTACTCTATTGAAGAATTGAAAGCTCTTTGTGTAGCTCATATTAAAAAATTGACTACTGATGAAATGCTTCAAATTTTATCAGGTAAGTTCATAAATTTTAATAATCTCATTTTTACCTACCTGGAAATTTGAACTTTATTATATTGCTTTATATACATATATATATATATATGCGTTTACAGGGTGCTTATAATTAAAGTCACACTTTCAAAATGCCGTCAAAAAAGAACCACTTGCCACAATGAGTTCAAATTTGAACTGAAGACACTCAAAGAAAGGGGGAAACGGTACGTCATCAGGACACAGTTTCATAGTGTAGTAATAGACGGCGCTGTAAGCGGCCTAAAGAAAGTGAATTCGGGTGATGAAATTTTGAATCGAAATGACAACATATTTGACATGAGTTGCACATTAAACCCACTGAAGTGTTCAATGTGCTGGATAGTTTCGGTTTTTTTTATGGAAAAAATGACTTCCAAATCATTCAACAGTTGTGACACTGTGAGTGAAAGTCCATCCACCACGGCAAGGTCATACCAAATTGGATGGGAAAATCGGTGGAACTTTTTTTTTTTTTTTATGGCATACTGTTTCGCCCTTCTTCAAGTACCTTCAGTTCCAATTTGAACTCATTATAACGAGTGGTTCTATTTTTTACAGCATTTTGAATGTGGGACTTTAATTATAATACCCCTATATACAAACAAATTAGATCTTCAAAAAAAATATAGAATTTCTTATTTTGTAATCCATTCAAAACATTTCATAAATCAAATCGTCGGCTGTTTGATCAGAAACTTTGAACCTGTAATTCATATTGTTTCTACCTTGAAAGGATAAACTTATACAAAGCTGAATCACGCTGTGTTAATTACGTAGGATTGTTCTCTTGCTTGTTTTCATTAAATAGGGCGGCATTTCATAATCCATAAGTTATTTTCTTTTTATAGGTAAATATTCTTCTTCTGAAGGAAAAAAAAAATTTTGGTTTTTATTTGTGGTTTTTTTTTTTTTTTTTTTTGGCTTTTTAAAGACAGTCCCATATAGATGACACTTTGATCTAAGTTGTATGATTTTTAGCTTTTTAAAAACAGTCCCATATAAACGACGGCTTGATGTGAGTTGCATGGTTTTTTGGCTTTCTAAAAATAGTTCGATATAGACGACTTGATCTGAGTAGTGTGACTTTTTTTGGCTTTCTAAAAAAAAAAAAAAACGCGCTTGAAATATCAGATTGTGCGATATGAATATACTTTACTTTATAAGTCATTTCGAGTGTACTGCGTGAAATGTACGAAAAAAAATCAAACCTTTCCATTGTCAAGCGCTGTAACCATCGGCAGAAAACTTCCACCCGCTAATTGCTGCAAGACTATTTACTTTCTCACAAATCGGGTGCTTCCCGAAGAAAGTCATTCTGAAACGACGCGGTGACGATTGTCTCCCCCCCACACTATCCAGTGGGACTTCGGTTCGGTCCCCTACAGCAAAAAGACAACTCCTGAAGAGGGAGGGAGCATTTTTAACCGGGCGCACAAACACACACACAATTCGCAACACAACTTTTCGGGGAACCGAAAGTGTTCGGCATCAAGTAAAGGGGTGATGTATTTTATTCCTTCTCTCTTCCCAGAAACGCTTCACCACCCCTCTTCCTTCTTGTTCCATTCCACCCCCTCAGTGTTCCCCCACCCCCTCCAGTGATAAAACTATGGGGTGCGCTCGGGCTTTTAGCCTTGAGAGAGAGAAAAGAGAATGGAAGAGAGAGAGAGAGGCAAGCATCCGATAATTTAATCAAATTAAACGAAATTAAATTAAATCAAATTAAATTAAATTAAATTATGGGAGTCTTTTCCCCCCACCCCTCGCTGCCCTCTCTTCCCCCTTCCCCAAAAAAAGGGGCTCCTTCTTCTACCCTCTCTCAAGCGTGCCTGATCTGATAATGAGATTAGCAAGGTTTCAAGAAATATATGAAGCAAATTAGCGTGCATGTAATGTGCTTAAATGAAGAAGGGGGTCTAAGGAAAAGTTGTAGTTGTATTTAAAAGCATTAAAAGTTTCGAGTGTGCACCACCCTGCCCGTTCGTCCCTCCCCCTATCCTTCCCTCCCGCGAGTAGTAGAGAGGGGGGGCGCAAAATTATTGATTTCTGCCTTTCTCAACTGTCGCACCCGCCCCCTTTTACTTCCTTATTCCCCAAGCCGGTGTGCGTAAGGTGGGTGGAAAGTGCCCCTCCCTCTCCCCTCCCCGCGCACAAGTTCTTCGCTATCTTTTCTCTCTCGCCAAGCGAAAGGCAGCAAGCGCTCCGAGGGGTATAAGGAATATATATATGCGGCCGAGGAGAGAGAAAACAATGCCGAGCGACATAATGCTGTAAAGTAATAAGTATTTGCCGTGGAATTTAATTTTACCAATTTTACTGCCATATATCCTCGGCAAAATTAAATTCTCGGCAAATATGTAGCCTATTCCCCGGCGTAATTACTTAACAGCAATGGAAAATGCAAATTACTTCGAGAGAGAGAGAGAGAGAAAGTTCACGGAGGGGCGGGGATGGGGGAGGGAAAGGCAAAAGCCCCTCTCTTCTCTTCTCTTCTGGCATTATGTGTTGTGTGTGTGGGTGGGTGGGGGGGTGGAAATAGATTCAGTTCGAAGTCCGCGGCTGGCACAAGCTGGTACTTTATCCCGCTCGCGGGGGCTTTTCGAACTTGATGTGAGCGGGGTGTTGCTTCGGGGGAGGGGAAAGGGATGTTCCAGAATCACCCGTCCACACGTCTACCTCTTTCTTTCATTACACACATGCGACTAGAGAGGGTTGCGGGGGAAGCAAGGTATTTTACTCTGTCCAAACATCTAATTTTAGCGGAGCTTCGATTCATCCCTCCCTCCCCACGCCACCCCCTTCCCGCTATCGTTTGCTTCATTTGTTGCGTCTTCTCATAACCCCCTTCTATTTCATGCGAGTGTCCCGTCTCGGGGTCGTGATTTGTGGAATGGGTGATAGTGGAACCTCGTCCGACATACCCTGGTTCTTCCCCGACCTTCATTTTTAATCTTCCGACCGTATAACGGCCGTTTTCTTGCCACCCCCGCACCCCCACAGCCCACCCCACCCCGCCATCTTTGTAAATAACGCTTAAGATTTCATTAATTAATATCGTAATTCGTTTTAAAGGAGAGAGAGCATCGGCCCAACAGGCGTTTTCTTTCCACTCGGCTTTGTGACCCGCCATTCTACTCGGCTTGGTTTTGTAAGAACCCAGGGACTGGAACGGAACACAATGGCATTATTTCAGGCGTGGGTTTCGTTTTTTACATGCAAAGGGATTCATAAAAAAAAATACATTTGTATCATCCCGCGTCACTTCTCGATTATACTACTGTGCCCAAAAAAAGTAAGACCAATTATTATTTTTTTTATTCAAAAACTCTTTATTTATTCTTCCAAATTTATTGCATCGCTTTCAAAGTCATCCCCTCCGGACCCAGTGCACTTATGCCAACTTTTTCCCAATCCTCAATGCATGCTAAAAGTCATCGGCAGGGATGGCCTTCAAAGCGCGTTGAATCTCTTCAAACGGCTCAAAACGGTGTCCCCAGAGTGGTCTTTTGAATTTAGGGGAATAGCCAGAGGTCGCACGGTGTGAATACGGTGGTTGTGGAACGATATGAGTTTCATTTTTGGCGAAAAAGTCACGAAGAATCAATGCAATGTGAGCTGACGCATTCAGTGTTTTCAGGTACCATGAATGTTTCAGAAAAAATATTCATGGATTTGTAGTTCACTCAAATTCGTTTGGATTTTTATTTCATAGCAACATTTTTAATGCCCCTCCCACACACACACAAGCACTTTCACAAAATTTTTTACTTTCTGTAATCTTAACTTGGAGATAGAGGGCATACATTATAAAATAGTGTTGCAACAGGTCGTGATTTTAACTAGGAAATAGAGAACACAAATTGGTAAAGAATATTGTAACCTCAAAATAAATTTCTTTTTTTTTCCCCTCCACTTCATACTGTCGTTCGAAAAGTTTTTATAACTCTTCAGTAGTCAGTTCTCAGTCGTGCATTTTCAACAATTCTTTAACATCTTTAGTCTTTATTTTCGAGTTAAGATCATGAGCAGATGCCAGAATATCCTTCATAGATTTGTGTCCTTTATTTCCAAGTTAAAATCATCACCAGTTGCCACACTATTTTATAATGTATGCCCTCTGTTTCCAAGTTAAGATCAAGAGCAGTTGCCACAATATGCTTTACGAATTTATGTCCGATTTCCAAGTAAGATTATGAAATTTACCACACTATCCTTTAATAATTTGTGTTTTACTATTTCAAGTTAAGATCATGACCTGATGACACCAATTTACGTCCCATTTCCATGTAAGATTATGAAAATTTACCGCAATATCATTTAATAATTTGTGTTTTACTATTAAGATCATGACTTCATGCCACATTATTCTTTACCACTTTGTGAACTCTATTTATAAGTTAAGATCATGAGCAAAATAACACAACATGTTTTACAAATTATTTATTCTTCATCTGAATTTTCTTCGTTATCAAACGACAGTTTTCTCCACGCTGCCGCGGCTGTTTTGGCCAACTGGCTAGCGCTCTGGTCTTTGGTATCACAGGCTTCAGGTTCGAGGAGACGGAGTGGATGTTTGTGAGTGCTTCGGAATCCAGTTTAAACTGTAGGTCCCTGTCTGTTTAGCCCTCGTGTGCACAAGATGATCGTAGATCGACAAACAGACCCACACGCTGCTTGAATCATTAACCAATAACATTTTTTCTTATGATGACTTCAAGTTAACCAAGTACGTCGTTATTTAAAGCCGTCCATCAAGCTACCATTTTCTTTTTATATGAAAAATATTCTCATAATAGACTCAATTTTTATTCTTTTCATTTAGAAAACACCATCACAAGATGAATTGCTTTTAATGAATGATACTATTGTTCCCAAAAAGTAAGACTAATTTTCAATTTAAAATTCCCGGGACTTATGGAATTTAACTTTTTTTCTTTTTTAGGTTGCTGGCACTGTCCTTGGCATCTGTGTGAAATTTTACGTCAAAATATTCATTAGTATTTGAGTCACGCTTGGCTTTGTGAGACGCTAAAACGGATTCCGGCGATTTTTGATATGTCTGAATTAATTGAGCAAAGAACTTGCATTCAATTTTGATTGCAGAAACGTATTTCAAGTGGTATAAGTGTTTTCAAGTAGTATAAACAGTTCAAAGAAGACAGAGAACGCATTGAAGATCAAGAGCCCTCTGGTCGACCCTCCACCTCAACCGACGAAGTTCACGTCCAAAAAGTTAAAGATTGTGTGCTTGCAAACCGTCGATTTACAATTAGACATCTTGCTGATGATGCTGGAATTTCAAAAGGATCGGTCAATACCATTTTGGGCCTCAAACGCGTCAAATCTCGATGGGTACGAAAACACTGAATGAGCCAGCTTACACTGCATTGATTCTTCGGGACTTTTTCGCCAAAAAAATAAACCCCTATCGTTCCACAACCACTGTACAACTTCTGCCTATTCCTAAACTCAAAAGACCACTCCGGACACACCGTTTTGAATCGATTGAAGAGATTCAACGTGAATCGGCGCGCGCTTTGAAGGCCATCCCTGCGGATGACTTTTTAGCGCGCATTGAGGATTGGAAAAAAAGCTGGCAGAAATGCATTGTGTCCGGAGGGGGATTAGTTTGAAGGCGATGAAATAAATTTGGAAGAATAAATAAAGAGTTTTTGAAAAAAAAAATAGTTGCTCTTACTTTTTGGGCACAGTAGTATTATTTACTGTTTACTTTTTTAAAAACTGATCATTTTAATAGTCTCTGATTTCATCATCTTGATAAAATTAACTAATTATCTACTTTCTATCGACATTTTTAACATCATCGTCAGCAGAAAAAAATAAAGTGCTTAATTATAGATGATCGGAATTCTAACATTTTATAGAATGTTTTTAAAAGGTTAAATGTTAAAAAAAAACTGGCTAAATAACTTTGTAATAAAAAGGCGTATCATAAAAAAAAAAAAAAAAAAGTTCAGGATGTGGTTAAAGAAGAACCGGTTTCCAACGAGTCGAAAGAAATTCATTAAAAGATTTAAAGAAAAAAAAATGAAATTTGTTATAAAAATGGCGAGCGGTTTATAGAAAGTGGATTCTATATATAATAAAGAATATCGTTAAAATGATTGAATGGAAAAAGTAAAATTAATTAACTTTGAAGAGTATAAGTATTTAAAAATGCACGCAAAAATAAATAAAAAACTCCAGACACTCATTTTTTCTGCTCTTTCTTTTTGTTATGGCTTTTATTGAATGAAGGTTGTAAAATTAATAGATTTTTTTTTTTCTGTATAAAAGTAATACATTGAACAAACAATTGTGATAAACTTTACGACAACTAATCTCATTTTGGTTTATTTTAGTATTTATATTTACAATTATAGAGTTTGAAATTTTTACCAAGAAGCAATACAATTAGAAAGAAAAAATTTCAACATTATGTTCTATAATAAGATTAAATAACATAATAATAAGATTAAATAACATTTGTATTATTTGACATAATGCTCTATTTTCATGATGTTCTTATAAAAGCAATTTTCTTAACGTGTTAGAAATTGTTTTAGTAAAGCTTCTTTCTTTCTTTTTTTTACAACCAATTATTCTTCTACCTTAGCGCAACAGCCCCATGGTGGGCCGTCTGCCTACTGGCAGATTTCGAGACAGGGAGATGTTTTTCTTTTTACAGGGTAGGGTTGTCAGTCTATGCTGAACAGTCATAATAGACCGTGACCTACGTTTAAAGTCAATTCGAACTACTACAAATATCCATGGCACCATCGGGGCTCGAACGCAAAATCTGTGGCACCGAGGGGCCAGAATGCTACTCAACCGGCCATCAGGCTCCCAAAACAGTGTCTTAATAATTTAAATTTTATTGATGATTGTATATTTATAGTTGATTATTACAATTTATTTTTAGTAAGGTAATTTATCGCTTGCAAAGTATTTAAAGAAACTTTTTCATGTAATAAAATTTCATTAACATCCATTACATTGTTATTTGGTCCCTGATAGCCGAGTGAGTAGCGGGTTTTATAGCACTTTCGTTTTCGGGTCCGGGCAGTGCTCTGGATGTTTGTAGAAGTTCGAAGTTCAATTTAAATCGTAGGTTCCGGTCTAACAGGACTGTAGATCGTTGGGCAGGGCTATCCTGTGAAAAAGAAATCTTTCATTAATGGAATAATAAAAGGAATTAAAAGCAAAGAAATTGAAAAAATTATGAAAAAGAATAATAAAGAGAAATTAAAAGTAAAAAGGAAAAAAAAAAAATAATAAGGGAAAAAAGGGGAAATTTTAAAAATAAGGAAAATTAAAAGAAAAAAATAGGAAAAATATTTTAAAAATAATAAAGGAAAATTAAAAGTAAAGAGGAAAAAAAAGAATAAATTAAAAAAAAAAAACAATAAAGGGAAAGTGAAAAATGGAAAACATTTTTAAAAAATAATAAAGAAAAAATTAAAAGGGAAAAATTATTAAAAGAAATAATAAAAGGAAATTAAGAGCAAAAAATGGAAAAATTATTGAAAAGAATAATAAAAGAGAAATTAAAAGTAAAAGAAAAGGGGAAAAAAATTTTAAAAACAATAAAGGAAAAGGGAAAAAAAAAATTTTAAAATAATAAAGGAAAAGGGAAATTTTTTAAAAATAAGAAAGGGAAATTAAAAAGAAAAAATTGGTAAAACATTATTTAAAAAATAATGAAAGTAATTAAAAGAAAAATGGAAAAATTATTAAAACAATAATAAAGGGAAAGGGGAAAATAAAAATTATTTAAAAAATAGTAAATTAAAAAAAAAGACAGGGTTGAAAGGAAAAATTATTAAAAAAATAATGAAGAAAAATAAGCAAAAAAAAAAAAAGAGAAAAATGGGAAAAAAAAAAAATTATTAAAGAATATATTTAAGGAAAATTAAAAGAGAAAGAGAAAATTAAAAAGAAAATGAAATAATTCTTTATTTTGAAATTATTTTTTATTACTGCTTTATAAATAGGTACATGATTTTATATTATTTATAAAAATTTATTCTTGTTAGAGACAACAATGACTGATGCAACGCTTTTAAAAGTTTCATGGAAAGGAGAGTGAAGGGTTTCAATGCCTCTCAACAAGTGTCCTCTTTTTTCTTCATTTGGGCACTTCTCCGCAGCGACATCAGACAGTTTCTGCGCCTTTTTTAATCATTCGTTAAGTTAAAGGTGCCTTGTGTTTTCTTCTTCACTTCGCTGCCAACTGCTGTAACGAGATCCTCCGATTCTTAATTTCGCCATCCATCCATCCACTTCTCCGCAATGTGTTCGATTTCGGAGGAATCATTGCCAATATTTGACATGTCACCATGTTGAAATCACGATTTTAATGAAAAAAAATTGATTTTTATTGCTTTATTATCATGTGTGAACATGATGTTGTCCTGGTTAGGTGTCCGTGACGTTATCCGAGAATGAGGGTCAAGCAAATAAAACTCCATCGCAAAAATTTGGCGGAAAATGGTACTTTCGTCCCCTTAACTCTTGAAATGCTTCATGAACAGCGTTAGTCTTAAGGAATTTTCTGGAGAATTTTGAGTGAAGTGTTTTGTAGTAGGGTTTTGAATCACTTTTCGTGTTTTGGGATGGGATTTTTAAACATTTGTATATCCAATGGCTATCAGTACTCGTAGGGCGTTGATCCATTCCTTCTTTTTGAAGTTTAATTTTTATCACTTTTGGCATTTTCCTACACCTATTGAACTGTATAGGGATTCTTATTGTATTTGGAATACTTCATGCTACATTTATGCCTAGAATATTCAAACTTTGATTTTATTCTTTTTGGCTGCTGAATGTTATAGTGTTTCTTCTTTTGTAAAATTTGGAATACTTTCTTCATTTATGCCTAGAATTTTCAAACTTTGATATATTCTCTTGGCTATTGTATGTGATAACGTTTCTTGTAGAATTTGAAATACTTCATTCTTCATTTGCGACGACATTTTATCTTACTTTTGTATATTCCTTTTTAGAGATTCTTGAACAATTCATTCTTCATGAAGTTCTTGATCTATTCAACATTGCTATATTCATGTGGCTGTTGAATTTGGCCATTCCTGTAGTATTCCGATCCATTGCTTCCTATATCTCGTGCATTATTAAACATTGTTATATTCCCGAGTTTATTCATCCGTTCTCGAATGGTCACACATGATAAGTTGAAATTTGCCGAGCAGATTTCAGCATTTTTATTTTACAGTTCAAATCTTCAGCTTTTTCGAAACACAGTTTTGAGTTCGTTTCTAGAGTCATTGGAAATTGAGATACAACAGTTCCTTCAAGAGCTATTAGGATACTGAATTCGTGCATCCAAAACTGTTAATTGGATTTCTGACAAAATGTTTGTCTGTTTGCTACACTCCCTTATGAAAACAGACATAACTGTTCGAATCATTTTCAAATTCGAATAAAAGTTTATTTATTTATTTATTTATTTTTTTTTTTTTTGAAGTGTACTATGTTTGCACTGAATAAATAATTTTAAATAGGTTGATTTAATGATAAGTAACTCATTTTCTAGTATTTTCGTAGTTTACGTTAAATCAAAATAAACTCTGTCAATTTTTTCAAATTTTAACAAAAAAAAAAAATGCCTGTATGCGCTTTGAATTTCATGTTTTTCACTTTTTTTTTTTTTAAATCTAGCAATAGCATAAAAAATGCTAAATTTAAAATTTAGAATTTAAATTAGAAAGTTTAAGAAATTGATTTAAAATTAAAAATGTAATTTTAATTTAAAATTAGAGATTTAGAATTTAAATTTATTTTTAAAAAGTCCGCTCTGACCGTGATCGGTTGCCTTTAAAATTGTTGACAACTCTCTTGTAAAGACTATGTTGCTATGGCAACGCGGTTGACGTTCTACAGTAGGTGATTGAAAACTCTATAGCTTTGAACAAATTAAATGGAAACAATTAAATTAACGCGCTTAATTAATTTTGTATTTTCTAAAATTTGGATATTAAATTTTAAAAAATTATTAAAAAAATTATAAAAGAAAAATCATAAGTTTGTATCAAGGGAATCAAATTTTGAATCAGAATATTATTTGATACCAAAATGAAAGCTTCTTTTATTTGTGGCCATTTTGGCGCTATTTTAAGCTATGCCAATTTTCATTAACTATGTAAATGCGCGAAAAATAAATTCTTTGTAAGAAAGAAAAAAATAATGCCTTTTGACTTCACTTAATTTTAATTTCTTTTTTTTTTTTTTATTAATTTATTTATACACTTATATGCAATTCCATTTCATTTTTTACTATAATTTCGTTTGTATAGTATCTATAAATTATTTCGTTTTCATTAAACAGACTTTTTATTCATCATCTGTTTAATAAACACTTTCTACAAAAATTGTTTACAAGTAAAAATATTTTCAATACATTGAAATTAATGCATACCAGTGTATTAATTGTCGTCTTTCTACACACGATGAAGGAAAGAGCATGAGTCATTGAATCTGCCTGCTAACAAATCTGTAACAGACTGTCGATAGATGGCAGCACGATTCGTTTTTATATGTTTATATTGAAACTGCCCTACTTTCTATGTCTATTGAGACAGAATTTTAGTCTTATTTTTTTTATTATTAATAATACATATCCTTTTTTTCTCTTCATGAAACTCAGACCATGTTGATAATTTAGCGGGAATCACTAAATTTTAATATTATTTATTAATTTTTAAAAAAAAAGCTTATTTTCGATTAGCCTTTATATTTTCTTAAACCTTATTTTCAAATAAAAAATTAAAAAAAAAAAAAAAACTTAAAACATTAAATGTTTTTTTTATTTATTTTTTAACTGCAACAATTATTATTGGATAAATATTCTTATGGCTTCATTTCATAATAGTTTTGATGCTATTTCCACCCAAATTTTTGCGGTTTAAAAAAAAAAGTCGAAATTATAAAATAAAATAAAGTGAAGGTCAAATAATTGAGGTCACATTGAAGGATACAACACATTTTCACTTGAATAATGCTTTAAATTAAGATTTTATGCAACTGCAAAGGCATTGCTTGTCTGTTGATATCTTCATGATGCTGTTTAATTCAAACCACGTGTATTTATAATTAATTAATTTTTAAAGTTTAAACATTCTTTATTTTATTAGACGTTTAATATATTCTTAATTAATAATTTTTTTATATTACGAAAATTATCATTAAAAATATATTTATTATAATATTATTAATTTACTAAAAAAATATTTTTAAAAATAAGTTAACGGTGTAAAATAAATCAAGAGAAGGCCAAACACGTCATTCAATAATTCAAGTACACTAATTAAATTAAAAGACATTTTAAGAAAATGCAGATATATGTACATATTTGGATGTTAGTAAAAAAGAATCGATTAATTTTTTGCCATTATATAAACTGTAAAGAACTGTAAATAGAAACGAAAGAATAAAGCAAAATGAATGCTAATTCAATAATTCTTTTTCAAGTTTCAGAAACGAAAAATGTTAATTGTTTATAAAATTAAAGGAATAAAAATTATGTTGAATGTCTTTGCACATATTGAACTTTTAAACAAATGAGAAATAAAAATTAAAGTGAATGACATAGTCCAGGGGTCTCCAAACTTTCCAGCCTTAGGGCCATACTGTTTACTCAGTAAGTACCAAGGGCCAAAACCGTTTTCATTTTTCTGCCATTATCTGTAATTTCTAGACTAGTCGCCGAGTACGCTTGCTAACTACAAACTATTGGCAGTGAAAAATCACAATTATATAAACCTCATTAGTATTTCTTTGCAAGTGGATACCCCGCGGTTTTTCATTCGCGTTTATTTAGCTTTTCCGTTCCTGAGGGATTTTCAGCATAAAAAATCATAGGTTCGATTCAGGATACATACATTCTAAACATCGATATACATACACATGCGATACTCTTTTACCCCAACATAACTAATGTGGGATGTTCACCAGTTTATAATTTTATATGCTTAAGCTAAATTTTCTGCGTGTTATGCTTGTCCTTAAGCTTTACCTAGCGAGTCAATAAAACCGAGTTATTATCATTCTGTGTTCTTTTATCCAACTTATAACAGCAACAATAAGCTATTCGCTGTCGCGGGCCGGATGGATGACACTGGCGGGCCGGACTTGGCCCGCGGTCCGTAGTTTGGAGACCTCTGACATAAACCTCCTTCGAATGGCAATTTCTCGACTCTTTACTCAGTGATAGCGTGAGCGAAAGGGGCTCGGATTCGAATCCGCTGGTGGCGTCCATTGTAGTCACTGCTTTCAAAAAAGAGGTGACTCGATGGAAATTGGGACAACGCGCTTAAAGTAACTCGCATCGATAATTGAGGCTGCTTGGTGGCAGTTTTCTGGATTTTCTCCCATACGATAAAAAATGTAGGACTCAGCGGCTGTACGATTTATTGAGCGAGCAGGAAGACGAGACTTCGATTCCAGATGGTGGCGTACAACACTGATTAAATAATGAATAATTTCTTTTGAATTATGATGGTTTTGTCTCACCAGTTGTATAGGCTGGCTAATGCTACCGGCTTTTTCTTCTTACACGATTCAAATGTTGTACTATTACTACTGTAACTATGGACTGTAATATTATATCCGAAATGTTGGACTATAATAATGCTTTCGAAATGCTGCACTATAATATTGCATCCAAAATTTTGGCCTATTACATCTGAATTTAAGGATTATATTGCATCCAAAATATTGAAATATTACATCTGAAAATATGGACTATGATATCGCATCCGAAATGTTGGACCATAATATTACATCCGAAATGCTGAATTGTAATATTATATCCAAAATGTTGGATTATAATATTATATCCGAAATGTTGGATCATACTGTAACTATACTGTAATGTACAAGGTGGGCTGAAAAATTCGTAGGCTAGCATAGAAAAAATTCTTTTTTTTTTTTATAGAATTTGATTTTATTATTCAATATAGTTGCTTTCGAGGGCGATACAACGATTATAGCGGTCATACAATTTTTCGATACCATTTTTTATAGTACGATTTGTCTTTAGCCTCAAAATAGGCTTCAGTTTCGCGATTACCTCTTCATCGCCGCGAAATTTCGGTCCAGCGAGCATCCTCTTGAGGTCTGAGAACAGGAAAATTAGCAGGGGGCCAGATCTGGAGAATACGGTGGATGCGGAAGCAATTCGAAGCCCAATTCATGCAATTTTGACATCGTTTTCATTGATTTGTGACACGGTGCATTGTCTTGATGAAACCGCACTTTCTTCTTCTTCAAATGATGCCGTTTTCCGCAATTTCGTCTTTCAAACGCTCCAATAACGCTACGTAATAGTCGCTGTTTATGGTTTTTCCTTTTAAGATAGTCAATGAATATTATACCATGCGTATCCCAAAATATTGATGCTATAACCTTCCCAGCCGACTTTTGCGTCTTTCCAGGCTTTGGAGACGGTTCATCACGTGCAGTCCCCACTCGGCTGACTGTAGATTGACTCCGGTGTGAAATGATGGAGCTATGTTTCATCCATTGTCACATATCGACGCAAAAATTCGTGTTTTATTACGATTGAACAGCTCGAACACTGCTTAGAATCATCAATTCGTTGTTGTTTTGGGTCGATTGTGAGCTCGCACGGCACCCACTTTGAACAGAGCTTTCGCATATCCAGATATTCATTCACGATATGTCCAACACGTTCCTTTGATATCTTTAGAGTCTCAGCTATATCAATCAACTTCACTTTACGGTTATCAGAAATTATTTCGTGGACTTTTTTGATGTTTTCGTCGGTAACAGCCTCTTTGGGCCGTCCACTCCGTGCATCGTCCTCGGTGCTCATTTCGCCTCGTTTAAATTTAGCAAACCACTTCTCTACGGTTTATTTTCCTGGGGCAAAGTCCGAATAATGTTTATCAAGCCAAGTCTTGGCTTCAATAGTATTTTTTCGCCAGAAAACAAGGCTTTATTAACACACGAAATTCCTTTTTTATCCATTTTTTCAAACTAACAAAAGTTCCTTCACTAAAAATGCTATAACTCACATACTAATAGGGCAACAGCTGTCAAATTTATACACGTGTCTTTTGAAGGTTAGGGCTAACTAAAAATCATATGGATTTAATACTAGTAGTGCCATCTACGTGTCACCCTATGAACTTTTCAGTCCACCTTTTACTGTTGGACTAGCACTGTTTTATACTAAACAAATATAAAAGCAGTTATATGAAATACAAACAAAAATGATAATTTTAGCAAATTTATTCTGTCCCTTTGCTTTATGTAGTTACGGTTGAAGATTACCAGACTGAACGTTTTACTAAAAAATGTGTCGAGTTATTTCAAACAATGCTACAATGGCTTGTTGAGGGTGGTACTTCTTTTCAAAGTGTTTCATTGTACATCCATTTGACAAATATTTAACGCAGGGTGAGTCGTGTTCCACACAAATATCGTGTACTACACTGGTCTCCAAAATGGAGTACGCGTACCGCAGGGTGATGAGAGTATTGAGGGTACACCAAAGACGTATGCTCACGATCACTTACGAATATAGAATCGTGTGCCATGTTTTTCTCATGGATCGCTATGCTTGGCTGCAGAAATTTGTAACCAATTTACAGATGTTACCAAGTGGGTTCAAAATTTCTTCAAGTCCAAAATTTTCAATTTCCATTGGCTCATGAGGCCATTTGCTGAAAATGTAAAAATAGATCATTTTTCGATTGCTGCTATAGAACAGTTTATTAACATGACGGAAAAAAGAACAGCGTTACAGTCAAAGGGAAAGAAAAATCTCTCCGTATCTGGGGTACAACTTTTAATTATTATTATTTTTTTGTTATCTCTTTTATTCCAAAGCGGGCGTATAACAAAATGCCACTATATATATGTACACGAAGCCTGATGATCGAGTGACTACAGTTTGGTGCAACAGGTTTTGGGTTCGAGTCCTAGCCTTGACAAGGATGTTTGTTTGTAGAGGTTCGAAATCCATTTTAAACCTTAGGTCCCGATATAATATTACTGTAGAGCGTTGTAGAGATTGTAGCCCATAAAAAAAGAATCTACCCCATAAAAGAAAGCATCTCATGTCTCAGAATCTGACAGTAATTAGACGACCTTGTCCCACCATGGGGCTGTTGCGCCATTGGAGAAGATATATATATATATACAGAGAGAGAGAGAGAGCATGAAATCTTGTCATGAATATGAAAATCTATTACACAAAACCCGTTGAATGTAATGATGCAATTGTGATGGCATTGAAGAGTTCAATTTCGAAAAAGGTAAATAAATTACCTAATTACCCAATATCGAAAAGGTAATTGAAAACAATGTCCATATCTGGGACATATTTTGAGAGAATCCACATATTTCTGTTTCTTATCCTACATCAAACTGCAGCGATATACGCTATAAGAACCCTGGCAGCCCTATAAAAATTTAGCCTTGGTAAAATTGTCAGAAATAAATGTCATAAAATCAAGTGCGGTGCTTGTTTTCAAATGTAAAAAGTCCATGACTTCAGACGACGAGGATCCTTAGTAGCTACGCCAATGCGGTGCAAGTGTTTATTCAGAAAGTCATGTCCTGTCGAGAGTCGGAAATTTGCTGTAGAAACTGCACGGGGCAAGTCCATTGGTATGGGTGAGGAAACAAGTATATTTCATGTTTTATCAGTTGAAAGAATTTGTTTTAAGGGTCTGTTTATTTTCCTCTTTACATCAGAACCAAATTGATGAACAGATAAAAGAAATTGTGGTGTGGTAACTTACAACCCTTTTTAATCAAGAGTTCGGCCTTTTCATTTCCAGGCACTCTGCAATGACTGGGAATCCGTTGAAGATAAGCTAAGGACGCGTGGTAACGATACCTCCACAACTCTCTACGTTCTGATTAGACTGGGACCTACGGTTTAAAGTGAATTCCGAACCACTACAAACATCCGCCAAGATGCGAACCCGAAACCTGCGACGCCGAGCGCCAGAGCGCTAGCCACTCGGCCATCAGTGCCTTTATAAGACTATAAAGCAAAAGGAAATTATATCTCTTTAATAAGTACGACTAGGACCTGGAACTGGCTGGTATTCTATATACGGCATTCTGATCCATATATGGAATGTTATAAAAATGCATAAATTTATAAATAAGGGAAATAATAAAATGAATTTGAACTACTTAATGAAAATCCTTACTAAAACACTTGAATCAATTGGATGAAATTTGCAAAAACGAGTTTTTCGTATAAACTCTTTTATTATACATAATGAAAAGATTTTTGAAAATCAATAACCAAGCACGCACACACACAAGCAAAAAAAAAAAAAATTACTTTTTTTATTTATGATAAATGATTTTCGGTTATAAATCACTTTGTTAAAAACACGTTTCCACGATTTCAATAATCCGATATTTTGGCGCAGAATCAAGCATTTGTCACAATGAAACAATGTGTGAAATACACATAAATTTCAACTCCCCCATCAAACGAAAACTTCCAAGAATAATTCTCCCTCCCCTCCCTCCCTTAATGACAATCTAAGGGCAATGTTTTTAAAAATCTGTTCTTTTGTTGAGAAGGGGGAGCCCATTGTGAGAACGTCAGAACTGCGGCGAGTGCGCATTTCATAAATAACACGATTTCAATGAAGAGATAAAACTGAAAACGAGCACGGGAGAGCTAGGGGGGGAGAGGAGGGAGTAAAAAAAATATATTCGAAGCCAAAAGAAATTAATCTGTTGCCATTTTCAAAAGCATCGAAAACAAAATTTTATTGTTATTATTAACGTCATCAAGTTTTAGAACATTTTCGAAACATTGATTTTGCAATCGAGAGAAATACGATTATTGTTGCTTTAATTTTTTATTATTTATTTATTCATTTATTTATTTATTTTATTTTCGTTAATTTTTCGCCATTCCTCTTCAAGTTGGAAACGTTTGATAAATGATTTTTGCCGCGGGAACGTTCCTTTTCATAATAAGGAGATCTCTATTCAACCAAAATAACAAATGCTCAGAATTTTCACAGCGCCCCAAAAACCATTGAAAACAAGAGATTGATACGAGCCGTATTATTGAATGCAAGGCGTGAAAAATTTAAAATGTATCGCCATTTTCAGAAGAGAGAAAATGATTTTTTTTTTTTTTTTTTTTTATTCTTTTTTTTTTGCCTTTCTTTTTTTTTTTTTTTTAATCGGTTACAGTTTTCGGTCACTGGTGATACATTATTTGAATTTACGATTTTCATTATGTTAATTTTTATCCATAGAATTTTATTCAATTGGCGAAGACGGTTATGCATCATCTTTTCCAAATAAGGCAATTCAAAAGGAACTAATGAATGTAAGGAATCGCCTGATCTGGCGCGCATCGGAAAGCTTTTTATTATTATTATTCTCCTAACCGCCAAAGACCTTTTTGTGCACTGCTGCACTATTGCATTCGGATAATTAATATTTCCACTAGCTTTTCTACAATCAACGGATTCCATCACTACCCCCCTTCTCCCCCTTTACATCTTCCTGCCCCACACACCACCATTAGCTGCAGAAGTTGTTAAAAATGAGTTTTCGCCGGAGCTAGTTTTTGCATGTCTTTTGTTAAAAGTTGTAAATGACGTCGAGTTTTATAAACTAAAAAGCAATCACTCAGTTCCGAAAAGCAAACCATTAAAAAAGACGGAAAAAAAAAAAATGAATCCTCCGATCCGATAACGCTAAAATTAATGGCTCGAATTAAAAGACAGAGAAAATCATTTGCTGTTAAAAAAAAAAAAAGAAATAGAAAGTAAAAGAAAAAGAAAGAAAAAAAGTTTTAAAATAAAGTCGGGAGATTCCCAATCTAATGTAATTTTTGACTCTCCGGCGAGAGAACTCCTTTTCAAGCCTCCCCATTCATTAAATAAGTGTTTTCCAGGCTAAGTTTCTCTTAAGTTGTGAATGGAGCCCTTAAATGAAATCAGAGCGATTTCTTGAAAAGCAATTACACTTAATCGGTGTCGTCAAAGGTTGAATTTATTTCCTTCCCAGTTCCGCTATCACATCTTTTATTGAAACTTTCTTTAAGCTCCTTAAAGACTTCAGAAAAGTTTACTTTTTTTTTTTTCTCTCCTCTCTCTCTCTTCGTTCGGGCTTCATTTTTCCTTCTTCTTTTGGGGCGCAGGGCGCAATACAGGGCTGTGTCATTTAAATGGGCGCTTGTTTAAAACGTCGATTAAAAGCTGTTTCAATTAGTTCGGAATTAACTCGGGCCGCTCGTTTTGAGCGAAAGCGATTTGCAAAAAGAAAAAGGGAACTTGTTATTCTTGGTAGTTAGGAGAGAGCGCGCGTGTAGGGTTTTGAAAACTTGTTGGTGATTTTATTAAGCGAATTCGTTTTCGCTTTAAGTTGGAGGGCGCCTCTTTTGAAAAAAGGCATTGAATTTAAAAGCCACTTTAGAACGGGGGATTGATTAAAGCACAGACGAAGAAAGACGAATTTAATTTTTAAAATACTTTGTGTTTAAAGTGAATGGAAATAAATGAACTAAGCTCAACAAGTATTAACTTAAAAATAAAAAATAAAAGAAATCTCATTTAATTAATTTAAAGTGCACACTTTTGTGATAGAATAGAAAGAATTTAAAAATATTAAAAATTTAACACAGTACTTCTAGCAATGTAATGTAATGTAAGATTATTTGAAATCTACTCTTTAATGAAGTGTTAATTAAGTTTTCTGTCACTTCACAAGTAAAATGTACAGTTTGTAAACGTGAACTCTTTAAATTGCTAAAATTTAACTTCAATATCGGAATAATAAAATTCTTCGATTTCTATAAGTGTATATACACTCAAAGGAAAAAAATCCCAACACCGACAAAGTGTGTTAGATAAACGAAATTTGGTAGGCGTGTTTATACATCTGAAAGATGATATCGATTCAATTTCACATAAGTGTAATGTTTGCAGCGCCACTCGGAACATGCAAATGGTTTGCTTTAAATGCGTGCTGTAAAGTTCATGAGCGTTATTGAACTTTGAAATGTGACGTGTTGAGTGGATGTTGGCCAAGAATGCTTTAAGAAGACGAGAAGCCATTATCCAGCAGCTCGCCGATTTTGAACGAGGGCGTATAATAGGGCTACGAGAAGGTGGATTTTCTTTCCGCGATATTGCAGAAAGGAATGTGTCCACTGTGCATGATTGTTGGGAGCAGTGGTTAAGGGATGGTACTGCCTCAAGAAGACCGGGTTCCGGGCGGCCACATGGCTCAACTGAGATGGAAGACCGCCGTATCGCGTCGTCGTACTGCGTCTGTGGCAGAAATTCGAGCTGTAGTTGGTACCACAATGATATAACGTACTGTTAGAAATCGGTTACTTCAAGGACAGCTCTAGCCAGGCACCCTGTAGCGTGCATTCCACTGACTCGAAGCCATTGCCGTTTGCGATACAAGTGGTTTCAAGACAGAGCTCATTGGAGGACGGGGTGGAGATCTGTTGTGTTTTCGGATGAAAGAAGGTTCTGTCTTGGTGCCAGTGATGGCCGTGTGTTGGTCAGAAGGAGGCCAGGGGAACGCCTGCAATCAGACTGTCTGCGACCTAGACACACTGGACCTACACCTGGAGTCATGGTCTGGGGAGCAATTTCCTATGACAGCAGGAGCGCTCTCGTGGTTATCCCAAACACACGGACTACAAATTTGTACGTCAGTCTGGTAATTCAATCTGTAGTGCTGCCATTTATGAACAGCATTCAAGGGGAAGTTTTTCCAACAAGATAACGCTCGCCCTCATACCGCTGTTATAACGTAACGTACTCTGCAGATTGTCAACATGTTACCTTGGACTACGAAATCATCAGATCTATCTCAATGGAGAACATAGGGGATATCATTGGATGACAACTCCAGCATCATCCACAGCCAGCACTGACCGTCCCAGTATTGACAAAACAAGTACAACAAGCATGGAACTCCATACCACAAAATGACATTCGGCACCTGTATGACACAATGTAGGCTTGCATTCAAAATTCACGTGGTTACACCGGCTATTAAAGCAACAGCGTTTTTACATTTGAAATGCATTTTCTTGATCTTAAATGAACCTGTGATCTTTAAAATTTAATCAATTAAACATGTTAACTAGACAAATGCATTGTTCGAATTTCATTACTCTACAGTAATTTTTTTCTTGGCGTTGGGATTTTTTTTTTCTGTCAGTGTATTTTGATACTTGCTACGATATCGCACTTTTTAAATTGAAAGTTCTATTCTTATAATTTATGCCTTGATTACAAATGTTTTACGTTTTTACCTTGATCATTGACCACTGAAAGTATATTAAGAGATTCAACGTTACTCAAGCTACATCATGGGGAACTGCTTCACTTCATGTCCACATTGTACCATCACAATTTGGAGAGAATATTATTTGTGCACCTTTTTGCCACCTCACCAAGCGGCCTGAGGGCCAATTGACTAGCTCTTTGACCTTTGGTACCACCGGCTTCAGGTTTGATTCCTGGCTATAGCATGGATGTTTATTAGTAGTTCGGAATCCCGGTCTAAGGAGCCTAAAGCGTGCATAAAATGACCGTAGATCGACAAACCAAATGAAACCTCTTCTTCAAGCCCGACAAAAGAATTTTTCAGCTTGAAGGTTTATTGAGCCTTCCGCTGCATAGACGAGTGAATTTCAGGTTCGGCTTCTCTTCTCAGTTTTCTAGCTCTCTTAGTTAAGATATAAAAATTTCATCCATGTCACAGTCGTGAAAAATAGTCAGAGTTGCATGGACTTATTGGTTAAAACAGTTTCTACTCCTTTTCGCTAAATTCATGTATTGAAAGTGTTTTCCTTAAAAAACACATCAAAGTATTGTAGTATAAAAAGCCTCAATGAGTATAAAAATTGCCTAATGGATTGCAATATAAAAAAACTGCCTTGCCCAATAGTAATATAGAAAATTGCCTCATGCAATTGCAATATTAAAAAAAACTGCCTTACGAAAAATTGCCTCATGAAATATAAAAAAAATTGCCTCATGAAATAGCAATATAAAAAATTGCCTCATGAAATAGCAATTTAAAAAATTGCCTCATGCAATAGCAATATAGAAATGAGAGAAAAGGAATTGCATTTAAAAAAAAATGCAAGGATTGCATGTTAAAAAATGCATCATGAGATTGCTATATAAAAGGTATGCATGGGAATGCAATATAAAAAGAGATGCAGAAGGTTTCAATATAAAAAGCAATATAGATTTCAATATAAAAAGATGGAGGGTTTCAAATAAAAAGCAATATATAAAAAGAGAAATGAAAAATGCGATATAAAAAGAGAAATAAAAGTTGCAATATATAAACAAGATGTAAAGGATTTCAGTTTTAAAAATGCAATGCATTATAATATAAAAAAGAAATGCAAAAAGTATCACAATATAAAAAGAAATACAAGGGATTGTAATGTAAAATTGTTTGATAGGATTACAATATAAAAAAAAAGTATTATGGGATTGCAATATGAAAGTGATGCATGGCAATGCGATATAAAAAAGAAAAACAAAAGGATTGCCACATAAAACCAAGGTGCAAAGAATTTTAGTTTTAAAAATTCAATGGATTGCAACATAAAAAACGACATGCAATGTAATGCAATATAAAAAAGAACTGCAAAGGATTGCAAAAAATGTTTCATGGAATTAAAAATGTATTATAGGGTTGCAATATAAAAGAGATAGAAAGGGTTGAAATATAAAAAAGCATCATAGGATTGCAATATAAAAACGATGCTGGAAAATATGTTGCAAAAAGATATATAAAAACGAGATGCAAAGGATTTCAATTTTAAAAAATTGCAACGGATTGTAATATAAAAAGAAATGCAACCTATTGCAATGTAAAAAATAATTGCAAGGGTTTGCAGTGTAAAAAAATTTTCTCATGCGATTACAAATGTATTATGGGATTAGGTTACAATATAAAAGCGATGCACGGAATTGTGACGTGAAAAGAGAAACAAAAGGATTACCATATAAAAACGAGATGCAAAGGATTTCAATTTTTAAAAATGCTACTGATTGTAATATAAAAAAAGAAATACAAAGTATTGCAATTGAAAAAAGAAATGCAAGTGATTGTAATCTAGAAAATTTTCTCTAGTAGGATTACAATATAAAAAAATATATTTTGAATTTTCAATATAAAAAGATATGCGAGGAATTGTGATGTACATAAAACCAAGATGCGAAGAATTTTAGTTTTAAAAAATTTAATGGATTGTAATATAAAAAAGAAATGCAACGTATTACAATATAAAAAAGAAATGCAAATGATTGTAATATAAAAAATTATCTGATAGGATTATAATATAAAAAATATATTATGGTTTTGCAATATAAAAAGAGATGCAAGGAATTGTGATGTGAATATTAAAAAAGCAGATGCAAAAGATTATATCATAAGAAAAGATACATCTTATAAAAAAAGTAAATTATATATCATATACATGTACATTTTTTCATTGACTTCATATGCTGAAATAAATAAACTCCCTACACAGTTAAATCCTACGGTTAAAAATAAATTACTTGAAAATGGTTCACTAATTTAATCTGTTATTAGAGAAAGACCTTGAAAATCTGTTGTTTTTAAATAAAATTTACCAGCATCGCCAACTGGTAAGAATGAAAAATGAAACTAATTTTTCCATTTATGATTTGAAATGAAAATTATTCGGGAATAATTGATCGTAATAGTATGGAAATTACATTTAATGCTAACGGTGCCCGAATCAGTGGGAATCGAAATAAGTTTTGAGTGACTCTACTCAGCATAATGTGTGTTTGTTTTTTGTCTTCAAGTGATAGTTTAAAAATTCATTTCGATACGAAGACTTGTATTAGAGCGCGCCATTTTAATTGTCGGTGTTTTGCCGCCAGTGAAACTGACGCTCTTTTTTTTTTTTTTTTTTCCCCACCCCCTATGTGGCGACGGCGCAGAGCCAACGAGACGTCTTTTTCTTTACTTTGAAAGTATATAAAATATATTTTGGATTTTAATAGAAAGCATAAAATAAAAAATTGCATTAAAAGATTTTTCTGTGCAAACTCATAAACGTTTTTTCATCCTCTGTAGTTTCTTTTTCTGTATCTTTATTAACGTATTTAGAGGATTTTTAATAAAGTTTATTTGTATAGGAGCATTAAAATTTTTTTCAATTTGTAACAGAAACGCAGTTGGTAGTATTTGCGGAAATACAAAGCAATGTTTTCTGAAATTGTTTATAACTAAAAAAATTTTTTTGTCAAGGTTTAAAGTGTACTAAAAATCTGTTTTACAATAATTTTAAACATAAAATAACTCTGAATCAATGTTTATATAAGGAATACTTTTTTTTTCCTTTTACGTCTTTTTTTTTTTTAAATTATTTTTACTATAGTACAGAAATCGTTAATTTTTTTTTTAATTTATTAAAATTCACTTTCAAATCTAACCCAAATATTTTGGAATTAAATTTCATGTAGCTGTTATAAATTAAATTTTAATAATGGATATTTATATTATTTTTTCTACTGATTTACATTTTTCAAAATTCTGTGATGTCAGTTCACGCATTATCTGCCTTTTTAGACAATGGAAAAAAATAAAAGGAATAAAAATTAGCCATCCCCAACTCGTGACTCAGTGGTAATATATGCTGCTGGTGAGCTTGAGGGCGGAGGTTCCTTTGTTGTAGAAACTGTTTCAAAAAACGAGGAGAATCGATGGCGTTTGGGATGCTCAGTGCCTTGCTTCGTGAGTTGGACTACCTGATGGGAATTTTCCGATTTTCTCCCGTACGATACGCAAATGCAGGGTAGTTTCCCCTACAAAGCCCTTCCGGAAGACACTGCCCTCCTTCTACAGCGACACGAAGCCAAGTCATACTTCTGCCGACTTCGTACTCCATCACAACAGAAGCTCCCCCTCCTTTCCATCCTTCCATAAGAACACACGGTTTTCATGGACTTGATCCACAGGCTTCTGCCGGTAGCATGGATGTTTGTGAGGGGTTCGAATCCACTTTAAACTGTAGGTCCCGATCTAATCAGCCTAAAGTGTGCAAAGAATTACAGTAGAATAACAAACCAAACCAAACAAACCTCAACTGGAAAATTGAGGATTTGTCGTGGCTGTTCCCTGCATAAACATGAATGCATTTTGTTGATTTCGAATCCATACCCCTCGTTTGCAAAATACAATGCGATATACACCAGCCAGTTCCAGGTCCCAGTTGTACTTATTAAACAGATATAATTTATTTTTGCTTTATAGTTTTATAAGGCCCTGATGGCCGAGTGACTAATGCTCTGGCGCTCGATGCCACAGGTTTCGGGTTCGAGCCCAGCGGTGTCATGGATCCTCGCAGTGATTCGAATCCACTTTAAACCATAGTCCCCGATCTAATAGGACTGTTGAGCATAGGGCTGACAAACCTACCCCGTAAAAGAAAACATTTCATGTTTCAGAAAATAATATTACTCTACTGGAAAAAAATTCCTTCAACTTAATTACCTTACTGCGACGAGAACAGAAAAATTATGCATTGAAAAATATGTATAGTATGAAAAATAAGCTTATGCTCTCAATTTAAATCAAAAGTTTGCACAGAATGTAAAGTGACTTTTTTAATGACTCATTTTAAAAATCAAATTCCCTAAAGAAAAAAAAATTCCACGAATTTTCTTTAAATCAGAGGTGGCAACCCAAATGATCTTGCGGGCCACTTTGGAAATGCATCCTAACTCCGCGGACCGTTTAAAAACTATATATGCCCCTATTAGATTTAGATACATTATAGATATTTTTTGGAGTGAATAATTGAAACATGATGAGTTTTGCAAACACATTTTTTTTGTTTACTATTATTCTTACATGTAAACATAAATAATATAATAATAATGATACTAAACGCGCATTGTAAAGAAATATATAACACTAAAAATGAACTATATATATATATATATATATATAAACGAAATAAAAAAAATCATTACAAAATATTTATTTTACGAGTGCTATATGTGTTTCTTCACTCTTTCACGTAGCTTTTGCAAATCGATCACAATTTGGTATTTGCCCATCTTAATGGGTGTTGCAGGTTGCGTCTGTTATGATTGAGCGTGTTTTGTGTTTGGTACTCATTTTCGAAAAAAAAAAAAAACCGATTCGCAGGAGTAAGTTAAACCAAACAACTTCAACTAAAAATCTGATTTGCTCTGCTATCAACAATCCACTGTGAATATCTAGGGATGGTCACTGCATCACTGAGTTCACTTAAAGTGAACTTAAAGTGAATATATAGAACATGTTATATTAGATGTTCCAAGATGAGGGAGTTCACAGGAATTATGATTGAGTTCGAGTAAATAATTTCGTGAGTTCGCAGAAAATAATTTATTTATTCTGCGAACTCATAACTGTAAACTCATCCATAAAAACCGGCAACATCTGTCTTATATTCGCAAGAATGTTATTTTAAAATCAAAAATAATTTTTTTCTCCTAATTTCAGCAGTTCATTTTTGAATATAGGGATGTTTTTATAATGTATTTCTTTAATACATTGGTTTCACTACTTTGACAATCATAAAATAAATATATTTTGTAAAATATTCTACATTTAGTAAACCCCTACAGAAAACAGAACGAAAATTTGTTTGACGAAAACTTTACTGTTTCACGTTTTCTTTGGCATTGCTAAGAAGTTAGAGAAAAAAAAATGGAATATAATAGTTTTTTTTTTTTTTTAATTTTCAATGAAAAATAAATTCACATATCAAAATGTCAATCAAGTAACACATTTGCAATCCCATCGAATGGCACTTAGAAAACAAGTTTGCCTTTCATAAGAAAATAAAAATATTTTTAAATTAAGCGTCAGAATATTAAATGATGCATTCGAAGAAAACGATTCAATTGTGTTCATAGAAAAAAGTCCACGAATTCAATTTCTTCAACGGAAAAGAAAGAAAACAAATAAAATAAATAAATAAATAAAATGATTTTGACGAAAACTTTCGCTTTTCGTTGTCACCCTCATCTAGTGGAGAGAAGAAGCAGACTTAATCCACTTTTTAAGTGCTTTTTGTGTCTCCGCCGCGTTCCTCTGATCGATTTACGCTCATTCCATTTCCTCCCCACCTGGCCCTACTCGAGAGTGTTAACACCTCCTTTCCGATTTTTATTTCAATTTCATTTTCCTTTCTCTCTCTCTCAAACTCAAACTGTAATCGGTGTTGACAGTAGAACGTGTTGACGTTTAGTCTTCAGCTAACTGCGAGGAACACGTTTAGTTTTTTTTATTATTATGTCTTCAAATATCTGCGTGGTTGTTTTGATGTCTTGTCTGTCTTGTTTAATCCAAACCGATTTCAACAATGTTGGTGGTGTAGATATTTTTTTTATTGCTTGTTTTTGTCAGTTGTGTTTAAATGGATATATCGAAGTAAAAAAAAAAATTTTTATGATTTATAATGTTGTTAATATTTTTGAAAAATAGCTACTAAAAAATAAATTTCTTTAAATATATAACAGTCTAAATTTTTAGTTCTTGTCAGTTGCTTTTAAGTGAATAGGATGGCTTAAATGTATATATATATATATATTCATTTCTTGTTATGATTTGAAATGCTATCAACATTTTTTGAGAATAACTACTAAAAAGGAATTTCTTTAAATATATAAATCTATAAATATATAATAGTTTAAATTTCCAGTCCTTTCAGTTGCGTTTAGGTGAACAGAATGATGTAAAAAAAATGTTTTCATTTCTTGTTATGATTTGCAATGCTACGAACATTTATAAAAATAGTTTCTTAAAAAATTAATTTCCGTATAAATATACAGAACATCAATAAATTAATAGTTTTTGTCCTATAAAGTAATAGTTTAAATTTTTTACTTCAGAACATTAATAAAGTAATAGTTTACATTTTTACTACTTGTCAGTTGCTTTTAAGTGAATAGGGTGACGTAAAAAAATATATATTCATTTCTTGCTATGAACATTTTAAAAAAATAACCGATCCGATCCTTTCCGATTTTTATTTCAATTCCATTTTCTCTTTCGCTCTCAAACTAAAACTGTAATCGATGTTGACGTTTAGTCTTCAGCTAACTGCCAACGCTGAAAAAAAAAAAGAAGGAACACGTTTAGTTTTTTATTATGTCTTCAAATACCGGTGTGGTTGTTTTGATATCTTGTCTGTCTTGTTTAATCCAAACCGATTTCGCCGAACGTTGGTGGTGTCATTTTTTTTATTGCTTATTTTTGTCAGTTGTGTTTAAATGGGTATATCGAAGTAAAAAAAAAAAAAATTTTTTTTTTCATTATTATTATTATTTTTTATTTTTTTTTTTTTATTTTTATGTTTTATAATGTTATGAACATTTTTAGAAAATAGCTACTAAAAAAATTAATTTCTTTAAATATACAAAACAATAATAAAGTAGTAGTTTAAATTTTTACTTCTTGTCAGTTGCCTTTAGGTGAATAGGATGACGTAAAAAAAATATTTATTTTTTATTATAATTTGCAATGTTATGAACATTTTTTGAAAACAGCTACTAAAAATGAATTTTTAAAATATATAACAGTTTAAGTTTTTAGTTCTTGTCAGTTAATTTTAGGTTAAAATGTTATTAATTTCTTATTATGATTTGCAATGCTATGAGAATTTTTATAAAACAGGTACTAAAGTAATAATTTCTTTAAATATACAGAGTATTAATCAAGTAATAGTTTAAATTTTTACTTCTTGTCAGTTGCTTTTAAATGAATAGGATGACGTGAAAAAAATGTTTTAATTTCTTGTTATGATTTACAATGCTACGAACATTTATAAAAAATTGATTTCTTTAAATATACAAAACATTAATAAAGTAATAGTTTTAATTTTTACTTCTTGTCAGTTAATTTTAGGTGAATAGGATGACGTAAAAATTCTTTTTCTTTTTTTCATTTCTTGTTATGATTTACAATGCTACGAACATTTTTAGAAAATAACTACTAAAAATGAATTTCTTTAAATATACAGAACGTTAATAAAGTAATAGCTTAAACTTTTACTTCTTCTCAGTTACTTTTATGTGAATAGGATGACGTAAAAATATATATTCATATCTTGTTATGATTTGCATGCTACGAACATTTATCAAAAACAGTTTCTTCAAAAATTAATTTCTTTAAATATACAGAACATAAATAAATTAATAGTTTGAGTTATATAAAGTAATAGTTTAAATTTTTACTTCTTGTCAATTGCTCTCAGGTGAATAGGATGACGTAAAAAAAAATATATTTATTTTTTATTATGATTTGCAATGGCACGAACATTTATAAAAAAAATAGTTTTTAAAAAATTAATTTCTGTGTAAATATACAGAACATTATTAAATTAATAATTTGTGTTCTATAAAGAAATAGTTTAAATTTTTTACTTCTTGCCAGTTGCTTTTAGATGATTAGGATGACGTAAAATAAAATATTCATTTCTTGTTATGATTTGCAATGCTACAAACACTTTAAAAAATAGTTTCTTAAAAAATGAATTTTCTTTTTAAATATACAGAACAGTAATAAATTAATAGTTTGTGTCCTATAAAATAATAGTTTAAATTTTGTACTTCTTGCAGTTGCCTTTAGGTGAATATGATGACGTAAAAAAATGTTTTCATCTCTTGTTATGATTTGCAATGCTACGAGCATTTTTAAAAAATTGCTACTGAACAATTAATTTCTGTATAAATATACAAAACATTAATAAAGTAATAGTTTAAATTTTTACGTCTTGTCAGTTACTTTTAGGTGAATAAGATGACGTAAAAAATGTTTTCATTTCTTGTTATGATTTGCGATACTGAATATTTTATAGTAACATATATATGTTACTATAAAATTAGCATCTACAAATCAATAGTTTGTGTTTCAAAAATTAATGTATTCTATACAATTTTTGCGTTTTGTAAACTGATAGTTTCAATTCATTGTTAGCTAAATTAACATACTGAAATAAAAAAAAATGTTTTCATTTACGATATTTCGAAGGAACAGTTATTTTTAAAGTCACTTTTAATGTGATATATAAAGTAGTAGTTACGTAAATTTTCGATTTTTACCTGTTCCTTTTAAATATGACAAGAAAATCTGTTCAAGTCTGACAATTGAAAAAAAAAGTTCTCTTTCAGTAAAAAAAAAAGTTTGTAATTTCCTTAAGTTTACATATGTTTAGTTGTTTATGTTTCATTTTTTGTACGGTTTGCAAAGCTGTGTACATTTTCGAGAAAAACAACTGCAAGGTTGCTTTCCCTATAAATTGACTGTTTATATAATTTTCAATGTTTATCGAGAATGTTGATTTCAGCACGCTCACATAAGATGAGATTATTTTTATTTCTCTTTATATTACAGTAACATCTCATTTTGATGTTTATATTTTGTTTCAATCCTGCGTGTAATATGATGTTTATGTAATCTATACGTGCAATATGATGTTTATATTTCGTTTCAATGCTGATGTATTGCATATGTTTTTGCTATAAATTTCATTTGTATAAATATACAGCATATCTAGGAATGAACCGCTTATAAAATTTTCAAATATGTATAACGTAGACACTCAGAACAGATATTTTAAAATAAATAAACGACTTTAATTTTATTTCGAGGTGCATTTTAATGCTACTTTGATTCAAAATATTTAAAAACTATTTTTCATTTTCGTTGCTATGGAAACTAAACGAATTTAATATTACTCACGTTTTCTTTACAACGCTTATGGGGCCTTTTTCCGGGTAAAACTGCTCCATTTATTTTTGAGGATGCAATCCTGATATTCTGATTTAATGAGTAGTAACTATATCATCATCAGTGGTGCTACAGCCCTAGGGTGGGCCAGGGCCGTCTGCCAGCTGGCAGATTTCTAGACAGATGTTTTCTTTTTACGGGGTAGGGTTGTCAGCACTACGCCCAACACTCCACAGCCCTATTAGACCGGGACCTACGGTTTAAAGGGGATTCCAAACTGCTACAAACATCCATGGCACCGCTGGGATTCGAACCCAAAACCTGTGGCTCCGAGCGACAGAAGTAAATATAAGGTTTTTAAATTCTGTAAAATTATAAAAAATAGTAATAAATGTACTGCTTTACATTTAATAAGTTTTACTCATTAAATCTATGGGTTAGAGTACTTTTCCTGAGGGTTAGGGAAGTGTATTGATTCAGAAAATCCACTTTAAACCGTAGGTCCCGGTCTAATAGGACTGTAGAGCTTTGAGCATAGGGCTGAAAAACCTACCCTAGTAAAAAGAAACCATCCGTTTCAAAAATCATCCCGTAGGTAGACAATCTTGTTCCACCATGCGGCCAATGAAAATATGAGAATACGAAGTTCGCCAATGTTACCCTTGTAATTTTTTTTTTTTTTCTTCAAAATTTGCTGTGGCACAATGGTGCAGTATACCAGCCCTCCTGATTAACGCCGTATCTGCAACCTATTTGCGTTCTCGCAACAATGTCAAAGGCTGAAGCGTCCGGCATACCAAAGGTACTACTTCTACCACTACGCCACACCACATCACTGTGGGGAGCCACTAGAGCTGAGTTGCCCCTTTACAGTTTGGGAATGATGTGGGTGAGAAGTCTTATTGGGCTCTGTGACGCTCTGCAGTAATATGAGACCGGGACCTAGGGCTTAAAGCGGTTTTCCGAACCACTACAAGCATCCATGGCACCGCCGGGATTCGAATCCGAAACCTGTGGTACCGAGTGCCATTCGGCCATCAGGCCCCTATACCAACTACAAAGGTGCTGCATGTTTTGAGAAGAATAGGAAATAGATTTCCGTGCTATATTTTAGAATATTGAGTAGATCCTATTAATCTGCTTAAAAAATGACACAATTTCATTAATTTCATAATTTTATGTTCAAAAATTTCCAATAAATGATTTTTCGTGTTTTCTGTAAGACAATTAGGAAAGTTAATTGTCTCATTTAATTGAAATTTCCCCATCTGTCAAAGTAAGTTTTTCAGGGAATTCTTGCACTTGCCCAAAAACTGCACTCTGATATAAGGATTGCTTTTGAAGCAACGGGGTCATCGTGGTTTAAAAATGAAACTTTTTCCGTGTTAATGCTAAACAGTTTTGGACTAGTATTTTTATAAATTATATCTATTTAAAGGGTCCTGAATGGCCGAGTGTCTAGCGCTCGGTGCCACAGGTTTCGGGTTCGAGTTCCGGCTGTGCCATGGATGCTTGTAGTGGTTCGGAAACCGCTTTAAGCCATAGGTCCCGGTCTCCTATGACTGTAAGAGCGACATGGAGCCGAAGTCAGACTTCTACCCATTTGCGTTACGGGTGCTCCATCAGAACAGAAGCTGCACCCCTCTTCCCTTCTTCCATGAGGGATACGACACCAATCAACCATATTTATTTAAATGTTTATACAAAATAACGTTCCTTCCTTGCTTGTATTTTTCTGCACATGGATTCATGTAATTTTTTATCATGTGTGAACATGATGTCCTGTCTAGAGGTTTGTGGCGTCTCCGAAAAAATGCACATATAAAATAAACAAGTAATGTAAAAAAAAATATATTAAAAAGTCAGTTCCTACTTTTTTTTCACTCTATTGCAGAAAGTCCTTTATAAACAAAATTGAAATTTTCCTCTCACATCTGACGCAATCTGTTGGTAGATACATGCAACTTAAATCTAAAAAAACTAAAATTAATGAATTAAATTTAATGAATGAATGAATATTTGAAAAACTGTATTCACATCAAATGTGGTCCACTACAAGTTTCAAAAATGTATTTGAACTCGAGTGGATGAATAAAAAGTGTTTAATGAAAGATTGCAAATTTGTACAAGATATATATAGGGAGAACGTGAACTAATAGTAGGAATTGAAAAAATAAGTAAGAATATAAGTTTTTTTTATTTGAAACAGATTAACATCTTCATGCAACACGAGAAACTTTCATTTCAAAAACTTTTGTTTAAAATAAACGCCGATTTTCACGTGGTTTCGTTCATGTGTGTTTTGAAACTGGCGGGAAATATGTGTTGCTAAACATAACGATGGATCCATATCCGATCAGTTTATTTTGAACTGTCTGGCTTTCAAAATTTTTTGTCTTAAGGCAAGTGCTGCACTGGCGTTACTCACTTAGCACTACCCAGGAAGTGCGTGTAGCTTAAAGATATGCTACGGCCGCGGAGTAACAATACCCCCGCAATGTTCTATAATCGTGTTTGACCGGGACCTACGGTTTAAAGTGGATTCTGAACCACTACAAACATCCATGGCACCGTCTTGACACGAACCCGCCAGATATAGAAATAAATATAGTTATTCTGTTTCTCTTAAGTTTTGCCATGTTATGGAACTTTTCCATTCAATGGCAGCTTTCGCTACGAACAACTAACCTTTCTGGTTGCTTTTTCTTCATAAAAAGTCGCGAAACAGCAATAACGCTCCAAAAAGGTTTCCGAGAAACTAGGAGCGATCACTTCCATGGTTGGCTACTAGCAGTGTTAGTGTCAATGTGAATTTCAATGTTAAAAATTTTTTTATTGTAGCCTCTGAGACTCCGCCGTCTGTAAGTATGTGTTTGATGGATCATCTGGATAAAAACTGTTGAGTTATTCGTTGCGCTTGCTTTTTTTGCTCAGAAATTTGTATATATTGAGCGTATAATTCTGTGTAGGTTGTTAAATGCGTCCCGACTCCACAAAAAGTTTGTAACCACTTTGAAGAGTTATGATTTTAGATTTTATTTACTGGGTTGTATTTTTTGGGTCCTGAATGGCCGAGTGGTTAGCGCTCTGGCGCTCGGTACCACAGGTTTCGGGTTCGAGTCCCGGCGGTGCCATGGATGTTGTAGTGATTCGGAATCCACTTTAAACTGTAGGTCCCGGTCTAACAGGATCGGAAAGCATTGCGGCGGTATTGTTACTCCGCGTCCGTAGCTTATCTTCAAGCTACACGTTCCTCCTGGGTAATGTTAAGGAGTAACGTCGGTGAGGCGCTTGCCTTAAGGCAGGGATGGACAAACTATTTCGGTCGCGGGCCAAAAATCGAAAAAAAGTTTGGCGGCCCAAGATAAATTTTTCTAAAATTTTAGAAACAATATACAAGTATTACAATTTAAATATATTGTTGTTGTTATGACTAATCCTCAATGTCCTGCAGTGCGGAACGGACATCCCGTGAGTGATCTACGCGTGGATGTAGGGAAAGGAGGCAGCTTCTGTTGTGATGGAGCTCCCGTAGGTAGAAGTCTGACACTTGCTCCGTGACACTCTATGACATATGAGACCGGGACCAACGGCTTAAAGTGGATTCCGAACCACTACAGACATCCATGGCATCCGAGCGCCATAGCGCTAATCGCTCGGCCATTCAGACCCATTTAAATATGTGAATGAGATGAATGAAATTGCGATTTCATTTTTAAAAGTTCCTTATAGTGAGGTTCGAAGTGAGAGGTACTGATTCTAAGGAATGAGGCTCAATGCTCATCTGTCAGTCTACTTCTGAAATAATTCTTTCTTGATTCAAAACAATTCTTTCTTGATTCTTTGATAATTCAAAAGACTTGTTCACATATATAAGATGAAGCAAACATAGCACTGATTTTCTGGGCGTGAGATATCAAATTTGGGAAACTTACTTTCGATAATGATTTGTAAAACTCTAACTTCGGCAAATTTAGAAATAACTGCTTGATATGATTGTTAGATTGCAACTCAATTAATTCAACCTGCAAATCTGACCTCACTGCTTCACAATTTACTTTGAAAGGCATGGTAAAAATATCCAATTCTGTTTGAATGGCTCTGAAATCTTAAAAATCTGCGTTTGAACTCAAAATTCATCATTTAAAGCACGTCACTCTGAATCAATTTTACGTTTTTAGTAGCCTTTTTGGGGTTGAAATATTTTTCGGATAATCCAAACAAGCACTAGCTACGCTATACTTTTAATAATTTCACCACTATTTACAATGATGCTATATGACTGCAGTCTTTCCATACGCAATCAATAATATTAGAACTTGCGCCAAAAGAAAAAGCCGCTGGTTGGAGCTTAAAATGCGCTGTCATGTGAAGTCTAATTCACCTGTATTGATTCCCATATGTCTGCTCCCCGTGAAAGAGATAACGCTTGTTGGCCCCAATCTACAGCTATAACTTACAAAGATCTTCCGCTTTTAATATTTTACCGATTGAAAGCTGTCTCTGCTTGCTATTGCCATCGATTTATGTTTTGTAGACCAAAATCCTTTGAAAAAAGGAGGAACAAAAATATTTAATCAAAGTAGAAAAGGAGAAGAATATATAATATCTAAACATATATTTCTTTTAATTTGCCTCGGACTGGCAAATTAAAATTCTATCCTTAGACCGGATAGAATCTTCCGGCGGGCCGTAGTTTGTCCATCCCTGATAACTGTCCCCCAAGATAACTGTCTAAGTGTTTGCCAGCTGGATTAGAAAAAAAAATTTTATTCAGAAATTGTTTATGCATAGATTATTTAAAGATGTTATGATTTCGGCAGATTTTATTCACTTAATGAGTTCAGTATTTATCTATTCACAAATATTGCATTAAAAAGTTCATGATGTGAAATGGCAAAAAAACAGAACCAAAGAGTAAATGCCAATCTCTGTTGCCGTTCTCACGTTCGCCATGTTTATTCAGGCCGCAGTTGTAAGTATTCCTCTGAGTTGGCCTTGAATATGGAAAATGGAAACTTTTAATAAAAAATAAAAATAAACATTGTTTTTTAATATAAAAATAAATGGATTGCAAACATGAGATTGGCCTTGAATTTTACAGTTGAAATAACAGCTTCAAAATATAAATAGAACTTTTCGTTTTGCCGTTTCGAAAGAATTGTTTTGTTTGAATTAAAATTATTCTTACCATTTAAATTCGTCGTGTCATTCAACACATCAAAATTATTGAACAATATATAAATAAAGATATATGAGTAATTTCTATGTGTATTATTTTCTCTATATAAGTACAAAAATTAATTATTTATTACCATATTTTATTTTAAAAAGGCCTGAATGGCCTAGTGGAATGAAGGCCTGAATGGCGCTCGGTACCCACAGGTTTCGGTTTCGGAGTCCCGGCTGTGACATGGACGTTCGTAGTGGTTCGTAATCCACTTTAAACTGTAGTCCCCAGTCTAACGTGATTGTAGAGCGTTGGGCGTAGAGCTGACAACCCTACCCCGTAAAAAGAAGACATCTCATGTTTCGAAATCTTCCAGTAGCCAGATGGCCTTGGCTCACCTTGGGGCTGTTGCGCCAATGATGATGATGATGATAATTCAATTTTAAAAGCGGGCCGAATCAGTGGGCACCGTGTTTGTGTTTCGAACTAGGGAAATGGAGGTCGAAACTCGACAAATTAAACTGAACTCTAGTGTGCCGGGGATGGACATGGAAAAATCCTTAGGCCTGAAGATCATTCCGTTAGGCTTAAAGTTGGCGGCAGAGTACTATCCCCCAGATGTCATTTCTGATTCCCTTTCAAAATCGTAGCTCGGTTTGGTTTGTCACTCTATGGTCATCTTGTGCACACGAGGGCTAAAGGGATCCGAATCTACAGTTTAAAGCGGATTTCGAATTAATCACAAACATCCCTGCCACCGCCACGGTACGAACCTGAAGCCAGACCAGAGCACTAACCACTTGGCCCCAGGCCGCGAAAATTATGGCAGAAAATTTAAGTTTATCTGCGATCATTTGAAAGTCAGTTCTTAAATGACACACTGTGGTGATGATTTTAAATTCAATTCTTAAGTAAAATCGCCGGAATCCGTTTCAGCGTCTCACAAAGCCAAGTGTCACTCAAACACTAATAAGTATTTTGACGTCAAATTTCACACAGATGTCAAGAAGTCATGTCAACAACCTAAAAGGAAAAAAAATTTAAATTCCATCCCCGGGAATTTTAAATTTGTTTTACTTGTTGGACACAGTATACTTCCTAAATGGTACAGTGGAGGTTATTCATAATTTCATACATAAATTCTGGCCAACTATCTCTCCCTCCTTCCCCCCTTCCTAAAGAGAAGTTCTAGAAACGAGCAATTAAGAGCGCCTGACAGTCGGCAGCGTCATTTGCCTCCCGAGCAACCTGCTATTTTTCATTCGTTAAATATTATTCGTCTAATTGATTTAAAGGAGAAAAAAAATATTACACTAAAAGTGGAGAGAGAGAGAGAAAAAAATACTCGTGCATATAAACTAGAGTGCACGAAACACAGCAATTAAAAACCTTGGATCTGAAGAATCGTCTGCGCTGGAGCACCCCCTCCTCCCCCACCCGTCCCTTTTAACCTTCTCCTTCTACGTGTCATTTGAGAATTCTGTACGAGCGATAACAAGACTATCCGTCTCTTAATAAACCCCAGTTAAAAAATAGTTAAAAGAAGCATTTAATTACTCCAATAAAAATTTCATTTCGCTTTAAGCTCTCTTTTTTTTTTTTTTTTTTTATTCAATAAAAAAAAAAAAAAAAAAAAAATATTTCAAAAAAAATAATAAAAAGTAAAAGAAAAACCAGCAGAAGAGCTGTAAAAAAAAAAAAAAAAAATTATTAAAAAATAAAAAAAAATGGGAAAAAAAAAAAGAATAAATTTAAGGAAAGTAGAAAAATAATAAGGGAAGAAAACGATGTAAGGGGAAAAAAAAAGGGAGACTTTTAAAAGCGGCAGTTTTTTTTTTTTTTTTTAATTTTATTATTATTTTTTTTTTATTGCTTTTCGAGTAATTTTAACACAAGTTTTTGGATTAAATAGCGCTTGATTCTAGTCTCCAGTCACTAGGGAAGTCACAATACCAAACAAAAATAAAAAAATAGTAGGGTAAAAAAAAAAAAAAAAAAAACGAGTGTATATTAAATATTAAATGAACCACAAAGTGTTCTCTAAAAGTAAAATCGTCCCCATAAGGATACGACCGTCTTAAAGTGGAATATATAAGGGATAATGTAAGGGGGAGAAAAAGAGAGGGAAAATGAGGGGGAAAAAATGAAGAAGTCGACCTGATGATTATGTTAAAAGCGCCTGAAGAGAGGGAAATATTCCCTCGGCGAGCCTGTTCTCAAAGTGCTTGAATGAGCTAAGAGTCTTGTTCATTAGCGCTCTTCGTTTCCAATGTAGCCAGCTCATTTGTTTCAGATGCCTTTTATTTTACTTTCTGGCGGGCTTTTTTTTTTCTTCAAGAGGTTTCTTTAAAATGAATGCTTTTGTTTAACTATTCGGGTAAATAATTTCCCTGAATCCTTCAAGCGGCTCTCCTCGCATAATAAGGAATGTTATAACAGTTATTATTCGGGGAGTTTCGTGTATTTAAATGGCCCTCGCTCTTTTCCTGTTAATGTGCGCACTTTCGGTACGGTTAAAGTGAATGATAAATATTGGCAAAATGCATAATTACGTCATGATTTATGTTAATAATTTATTTTATTTTACGTTGCCCGAATGATCCACCGAAGAATTGAAAAGGGTTTAGTTTTTTTTTTTCCACTGGGACTTCCAGAATAAATGGCCCATGTTTGAGTTCCGTATTGGAGAAAACCTGAGAAACACTCACCAAGCAGTCTGGTTTTCGACTCGCTATTTTTCATTTTTCCGAAACTCTAAGTTTCGCTTTAAAGAAAGTTATAGTGGCCTGATGACCAATGGTCTAGCTCTAGCCAATGGCTTGATAACCGATGGCTAGCGCTCTGATCTTTAGTACTTCGAATCCTGGCGGTGGCGGAATCGAAGTTAAACTGTAGTCCCGGTCTATTTAGTCATCGTGTGCGCAAAATGATCGTAGAGCGACAAACCAATAGGTTCCCTGTGAGCATTTTTTAAAATACTTTAAATCTAAAAGCAATAACCTTATGTATAAGCACGTAATCTAGCGCTTTGGAGCTCGGTGCCACACATTTCGGGTTCGAGTCCCGGCGATGCCATGGAGGATTGTAGTGGTTTGGAATCCAATTTAAGTAACAGGTCCAGGTCTAATTTCATTGTTGGGTGAAGGGTTGACAACCCGGCAAAAAGAAAACAAAATCTCATGTTTACTGTTTCTGCCAGTAAGTAAGCGGTTCAATGGCTAGCGCTCTTTCACTCAGTAGCTCAAGTTTCGGGTTCGAATCTCATATGACCATAGAGCGTCACAGAGCCCAATCAGACTTCCCACCCACGTCATTCCCAAACTGTAAAGGGGCAACTCAGCTCTAGGCACAGTGATGTGGTGTGGTGTAGTAGTAGTAGGTAGACGGCTCAGAACCAGTAACAAACATCCATTCCATCGCCAGGATTCGAACCTATGGTACCAACGGCCCCAAAAAGAAGATAAGCACGTAAGCCGTACGTGAATCTTACATTATAAGCATAAGCATGCATAATAAGCAGTAACCTTATGTAATGCCTTATTTTAATATTCATAATGATCTGTTTCTGAAAAAAATATTATTATTAAATTAAAAATTTCGAAAAAGCTTTAATTTTTTTAAAGCATTTAAAATATGCTGCCGTTTTTACAAATGTAATCAAAATTTTGTCATTTTCTTTTGGAAAGTCTCTCATTACTTATGAGGGATATTGTTGAAAGTGATTCCAAGGCATATAACATGTGGTACAATGGAATTAATTAACATGGTTAATTAACCTTTAACTTGAAAATTTTCCGTTACGGAACCCGACACTTTAAGCTCAATTGATTCACCATAATGAAATCCTTCTTCAATAACGCAACAGCCCCATGGTAGGCCAAGGCCGTCTGCCTATTAACAGATCCCGAAACAGAAGAAGTTTCCTTTTTTACGAGATAGGATTGTGAGCCCTACGCCCAACGTTCTGCAGTGATATTAGACTGGGACATACAGTTTAGAGTGGATTCCGAACCACTACAAGCATCCATGGCACCATCGGGACTCAAACCCGAAGAGGGCGGCACCGAGCAGCAGACATTCTGCCGTCAGGACCCCATAAAGAAATTAGTGTAATAAATTTTTGGGGAGATCTGAAAAAAAAAAAAAAATGTTTAGTTATAGAGATTCAAAAATTGACTTTTCTAATGTTAAATGAAACTTTCTGTTAATGAATAATATCTCACATTTTAACTTGTAATTTTTTTAATTTTTGTACCAGTTGAAAGGCAAAATTTTTCCAAAATTAAGAATATAATGTATATAAATTCTTTTAGATATTTTTAACGCAATAAATATTACATGCAGTTATGGAAAAAAAAAAGAATTATAACATGCTAAAATGGGACTTGATGACCGAATGACTAGCTTCTTTTTTTTTTAATTTATTTATTTAGTTTATATAACATGTGTTCGGTGGCCGAGTGGCTAGTGCTGTGGCGCTCGGTGCAACAGAGTTCGATGCCATAGATGTTTGCCACGGAATCCACTTTCAACCGTAGGTCCCGGTCTAATATGGCTGTTGGGCGTAAGGCTGACAACCCTACCCCGTAAAAAGAAAGCATCTCTCGCCTCGAAATCTACTAATAGACAGACGGCTTTGGCCCGCCATGGGGCTGTTGCGCCAATGATGATGAGGATGATAACATGCATTCGCATACTTATATATTTAAACAAAAAAAAAAACCTGTGTAATAGGACAGGGGGTGATATGAATTGTTTAAAGAAAATTTAAATAGGATCTCTCATTCATTAAATTTCTTACATAGTAACATTTTTGATTAAAGTTGATTTATTATTTTTATTTTCTGCATTCAATCAGATGTCTATAACTGCATATCATCATTAAAGATAAAAACTAAAAGCATTAAAATAACAAAAAGTTATTTAAAAAAAAAAAAGAAAAAAGATTAAAAAAAAAGAAATATGAATATGAAAATTCTTTTGCTTCCAGAAGAGGGAAGGGGGTTAGTTTACGGAAATGACGCTGACCCATCACAAATTTATTCACTTCTTTTCTCTTTAAATTAATGAAATGGAAAATCTTATCCTGTATTTTTTTTTTTTTTTTTTCGCAAAAATTTCAATTAAGAACTTCGCCCAGGAGATAGCTTTATTTCAACCCCGAAATTGCAGGAATAAAACTGCAAACCAACAAAAACCAACTTCAGCAATTTTCTTTTGTGTAAACCCTCTCCCCCCCCCTTCGAATCCCTCACACCGACCACCCCCTCAAAGAAATCAAAAAGCAAAAACGTTTCCCACGCGCCACGCTAATCTTATTTATGTTATTATCTGATAGAAATTAAAACTTGTTAACTTCTTTTCACTTTCCAAAACATCCCCGTAGGCCACGAAGAAAAAAAGGAGATACCATTTAAATTTTAAACAGCTCGGTGACTTGCAGTTTCACCACTTTTTCATTTCTCGGAATTTATTTACTTATTTATTTACTTGTGTTTACTTTTTTACTTTTTTTTTTTTTTTTTACAATCTCATCTGTCTTGTTGCACAAACCGCAGAGGTGAATAATTACAGTTGACAGAAACCCTCAGGAGGGAAAAAAAAAGGGGGTTTCTCTCTTAATTTTTGCCTCTCTCATTTTCTTTCTATAAATACATCTCTTCCTCCTCTATCCTTCCCCCTCAAAAATTCCCTTCTCCCCTTTTCTCATTCGGTTTTAACTCTTTTCTTTTCACACGCACACACCTTCCTCCCCCACGGCAAAAACCATCCCATATCGTTTGCTTTTTAAAAGAGTAAAAAAAAGAGTAGAGAGAGTTGTGACAAAATGCATTTAGGGAGGAGGAAGAGAGGAGGTCGCCGGCGAAAACAAAAGATTTCTTTTTCCCAACTCACCCCTTTTCCCATTTCCTCCCCCTGATCGAAAAGGGGAAAAAGGACTTTTAACCGTTTCCGGTCCAGCAGAGCTGCAAAGCCTGATTTGAAGACGATCCATTCTGCTCTACACCCTGCTCTCTCTGTCTCTGCCCGCCACCCCTTCAGCTCCGTTCTATAATCGAGTACCTTTTTAATTCTTAAAAGGGCTGCAACTTCCATCCCCCACCCCACCTTAGAAAATTCTTCGAACGTTTCCCCCCCTTTATCCATCTTGCTGCCTTATGTCATTTTACTGCAGTTATTGGTGCGTGGAATTCGGGGGAAACGAGGCGGGCGCTAAACAGATAAAACCGAATTGCAGGAAATCAGCATAAATTCAATTACTCCACCAAACTCAATTAAGCTAAATGTGATTACATTGTTTAAATTAACTCTCCTTATTATTCCGCGAGATAGATAGATAGATAGACGGCACCGATCGGACAGACAGACGGACGCACAATGCACAATTCGAATCCTCCACCCCCACCCCATTCGAACCACCCTTCCCAATACACCTCGGATGAATGTATTTTATAACACGCTGCTCCAGTGCCCAAAGGGTTCAAAAATAGAGAGATAGTAACTAAAGTAATAAACGATAAAAGCAAGGAAGAGGGGATGGGGGGAGGGATCGAGTGAAAGGGGTGTGTAAAAGGGAGAAAGGGGATGGGGAAGAATTTTCGATTTTCAAAAGTTCGAAAGAGCCTGCATACTTATTAGGAAAGTACACATGCACGATTGAGATTAGTTGTCAAAAAAAAAAAAAAAAAAATTGTAGGGAGAGGAGAAACGAGGGAAGGGGGGACGACAGAAATTTTCTTGTCGTATGATTTAATAAATTTCAGAGAAGAATCCAAGCTTAGGATTGAAAGAGTACAGGGGGGGCTTAACTAAACTGTAATATTATTTATTTCGACGGAGATCTTTCAATCTCGGTTCCTTTCACGGGGAAAAGGGGATCAAGATTGTGTAGGGGTGGGGGGAGTGGAACCCACCCCCATCCCCCAACCCCGGACCACCTTCCAGGGTTTTAAAATAAATACATCTCTCCAAACCCACTCTCTATCGCGAGGAAAATTAATTCATTTACCCATCAAAATTTTAATCCGATTTAATTAAAGCGTGATTAGGACTTCCTAGAAGAATGTTTTCAAGGAAGAGGGGGTGAAGTGGTTGGAGTTGGGGTGTGCGGTGGATGAAGAGAGAAAATTGGCAAACGAAATAAAATATACTAAAAACGGGAGAAACCTTTCGTCATACTTTTTTAGGAGAAATGGCGGAGTTTATTTATGTGAGTTCAAGTTTCAAAAAGGAAGGATTTTCAGCTTCATTTAACGTTTGAAATTCGCAAACGAAAAAAGTTTGTAAGTGGACGAGATTTGGAAAAGTTTCGCTCCAACAGCCACGACCCCAGATTTATTAAATTGCATTCGAAGACGCTCCCTCCTTCTCTTAGAACACCCAATAACAATGATCTGGCGGATTTCGGGGAAACTAATTGGGTTTTTATGGCGGGAAACAAATGGTAGAAATTCATATTTTCTCTCAACTTTAAATCAACTCTCGAGGAGATACAGATCATTTTCCATCGCATTTGAAATTGAATTAAAAACAGAAAAACGATAAGTCTTCATTAACCTTAATTACTTTACTTTTGGAAAATGAAATCTGGATCAGCATAAAAAAAAACAACAATTTAAACAGTTGTATAAATTATAATAATTTGAATAAATATAAAATACGGTTTTAAAAATTTGTAAAATATATATTCTGTGATGTATATCAGTTATTATACTACTGTGCCCAAAAAGTCAGACCCATTTTTTTTTTTTCAAAAAAATTCTTTATTTATTCTTCCTAATTTATTTCATCGCCTTCAAAGGAATCCCCTTCGGACACAATAATGCACTTATGCCAACTTTTTTTTTCAATCCTCAATGCATGCTACAAAGTCATCGGCGGGGAGGGCCTTCAAAGCGCTCACCGATTCACGTTGAATCTCTCCAATCTACTCAAAACAGATTTGACGCGTTTGAGGCCCAAAATAGAATGGGCCGATCCTTTTGAAATTCCAACATCATCTCATGAGAAAGATCTCTCATTGTAAATCGACTGTTTGCAAGTACCCAATCTTTAATTTTTCGGACGTTGACCATAGGGCTCATAGTCTTCAATGCGTTCTCTGCCTTCTTGAACTGTTTATACCACTTGTAAAACATTTTTTTCCGATATAGGAATGCTCACCGAATGTCTTCTACAACTTTCTATACGTTTCCGCAAAGAAAATTGATTGCAAGTTCTTTGCTCAATGAATTCGGACATTTCAAAAATCACCGGAATCAGTTTTAGCGCCTCCCAAAACCAAGCGTACCTCAAACACTCATGAATATCTTGATGTGAAATCCCACACAGATGTCAAGGACATTGTCAGCAACCTAAACTAGGAATTTTAAATTGAAAGTGGGTCTTACTTTTGGACACAGTAGTATGATAAGATACGGCGTTGCCAATTGATATAAAAATAAAACATTTTTAATTTGATTAATTTTATTAGGAAAAAAATGTCGATGAAAAAATTAAATAATCTTTTGGCAAAATTGAGAGAAAAAAATAGTCTAAATAACTATTTCTAAATGAAAAAGAATTTAGAAATAAAATTTAAATATCTCTTGAAACGAACAAAAATATATTAAAACAGAACACATTCACTTGTACTCCAGAAATTTAGCATTTTAATGTCAAGATATTTATTAATGGCAAAAATAAAAATAGTTTAGACGAAAAAATTGCCCCACTAGATGGCGCCAGGCACAAAAATAAGGTTTTGGTTAAAAAAAATAAATAGTGACATGTTTTTTTTTAAATTTATTTTTTTTTTTTTTTTTATTATTATTATTATTATTTTATTTTTTTTTTTTTATTATATATATATATATATATATATATATAGCAATTTTCGATTGCGCATAAGGTAAAGAATAAATTAATTAAAAAAATTAGGTGGTTTAGCGTTATAGTTTTTAAAATATACTGGAACATACATTTTTGTATAGAGGTATTTGTATTTCTCAAAATCAAAACTAGTTGTATTAAGAGAAATATTTTCGAGCACCGAAATATCAATGACTATATTTTTTATAATTATATTTGGATCGAATTAATTGTAAATAATAAAATTTTTGATGGTAAAGATGATATAGTTGCTAATAATATACTTACCCCAAAATAATTTTATAAAATTATAATGCAGATGTTCTTAAATATTTAAAACTTTTTGTATATAACAATTTAATTTTTGTAAAAATTTTGAAAGTATCAAATCAATTTAGGCCTTGCTTGTCAAATCAAATCAATTTTGTGAACATATTTTTAAATAGAATATGTTTTAGCCGTTCTCAATGTTACAAAAGCGTACCTCATATTCAATCAAATGATCACTTTTAATGTTATGTCTTTCAAAATCGTAAAAGCTTTTCTCGTAAACATCTTTCAAGAAAAATCAATTAAAAATAACGAAATTGTTGAAAGCTGATTTACAACAAAAAAGTAAAAAAATATATATTGTTGTTAGTTTTTACTTTATTCATCATTTTTATGTGAATTTATTTAAAATTTATGTTTGTGAAATTATTAAAATACACCTTATAAGTGTCAATTAAATTACGTATATGCGTTCATTAAGATTTGAAGATAATCATTTGAAAATCATGATTATAAAATATTGCAGAACATATTATATGCCAGTTTTATTTTATGTATCTGAAATATAATTATATAATTGTTGTTGTTTTTTCAAAAATAAATGTTTTATTTCTCCATGTATTAAAATATAAAATACTTGATTTGAAAGAGATTTTTAATAAATTGAAATAGATTTGTCAATAATTTTAAAATTTTAATTTAAAAAAAATTATTAAATATTTTTAGACAGTTTTTAAAAATTTGAAATGTTAAATTTTTTTTTTTATTAAAAATATTAATATTAATATTGCTTAAAACACAATTATTTGTAATGTGCTGTTGTTATTCTGTGATATATATTTGTCTATGATATTAATAAATGAAAGCTTAAATTCAAAAAAAAATGTTAATACACTTTTAAAGTGAAATATGTCATGCTTTTTATTATATACTACTGTGTCCAAAAAGCAAGACCCATTTTCTATTTAAAATTCCCGGGGCTTGTGGAATTCCAATTTTTTTCCCCCAGGTTGCTGGCACTGTCCTCGACATCTGTGTGAAATTTGACGCTAAAATATTCAAATGGTACTGAAAACGCTGAACGCGCCAGCTCACACTGCATTGATTCTTCGTGACTTTTTCGCCAAAATGAAGCTCATATCGTTCCACAACCACCGTATTCACCTGATTTAGAATCGTGCTACTTCTGGCTATTCCCTATACTCAAAAGACCACTCCTCGGACATCGTTTTGAGTCGATTGAAGAGGTACAACGTGAATAGCTGCGCGCTTTGAAAGCCATCCATGCCGATGACTTTTTAGCATTGTGTCTGGAAGGGATTACTGTGAAGGCAATGAAATAAATCTTCGAAGAATAAATAAAGAGTTTTGGAAAAAAAAAATAATTGGTCTTACTTTTGGGGCATAGTAGACTATTATTATATATCGTTTTGAAAAGTATATGAGAATTCATTTTCAATTCTATATGGCAGTTAAGAAAAATAACTATCTTGTAGTTCAGTTTTTAATTTAAAACAATATACAATAATTTGGTGTCTGGCATTTTTTAAAAATAACGTCAATATAAAATTTCCTTTTATATTAAATCTTTATTCTGAAATCTGTTGTACTATTAATTACTGTTAATCGGCATTCATGTATGCGTTTCACAGAAATCTTTTGAAAATAATACGTTAGGTGCATCAAAAGGTTCGTATGGATAACGTCAGAAAAGGTTTTGGGAATTTTAAAATTTTAATTAGATCCCCAGATACTAATTAAATTCTGATTATTTGTGAAAGAGGGGATCCTATAACCGAATGACGTCAACGGAAAGAATTTAAAGCCGTTGCCACTTTTTAAAATGCGAAAATTTTAATTACACTTTTGAAAATTAATTAAGAGTCAAGCGGGCGTCCAATATCAAAATGTAACTATTAATTTTGAAGCTAGATTTTTTTGGTTTTTGATGCGTGGATGCGTTGCAAAATATTAAAAGAGAAATATATTATATCAGGAATATAATTTTAAGTAATGAAAAACGACTTTATAAGAATTTATAAATATATATATATATATATTTAAATGTGTTTAAAAAATTTTTTTAATTTTACTATGAATAGAATGATTTTTGGAAGATATTTTGTTTCGTTAAAATCAAATTTTATTTTTAATAACAATTCTTATCTTAAATGTGTTAAGAGGTATATATACTAATACATCGAATAAATTTTATTGACCCATAAAATTAACGCAAAAATAATCATTAAATATCAATAATTAAATAAAATAATAATTATAAAGTAATTATTAAATTACAATCATCTTCATCAGGGTATCAGCCCCATAGTGGGGGCCAAGGCCGAATATTTGTCTTGAAATCTCTGATAGATTTCAAGACAAGAGGTTTTTTTTACAGTATAGGGTTGTCAGCCATACGCCCAACGCTCTACAATCTTAATAGACCGGTAGACCACCAACATCCTCAGTAGACCACGAAACTCTCACCCGAGAGGAACCTACGCTGCCGTTGAGAAACGTTTATAGTCTCTCATGCAGAGAGGAAATATATTTATCGCATACCGGCTCAAGAGTTGGCCTATTGACTCTCAACCCAAGCGGAAGTATATTTCGAGCACGCTGCGCGTATCCGAGTTTCGGGTTTTCGGCTTAGAAGTGTGTACTTCCACGAATTTATAATTATCTGTCTTTAAATGTGTTTAATATTGTTTGTGTCTAATTGTATATAGTGCTCATTCGTGTGTCAATAAAGCTGTGAGTTCTGAAACCTGTGACTGAAATATCTCAACCCAATCACACCCAGTTACAATCGGATTTGCCAGCCTGCACACTACAATCTGGTGCCTAATGTGGGGCCTATACCCACACCAGTACTATCTGATTACCCAATCTTCACCCTACAAAGTTGTATAAGCATTAAAAATTCAAGTAACTTAATCAGCAGTGCTTAGTATTAAATAATATCTAATTTGATTTGAGATATATTTGTTATGATATTTCGATAATTGCATTGATTCTATACAATAGAATTAATACAATAAATAACGAATAATACATTCATATATTAATGAATAATATATCAAAAGAATATATTTTTGATACAGTGACTACATACACAGTGCAGTCACATTAATGTGACCACAACGTACTTTCGACTTCAACGTGAAATAACCCATCGCAAAAGGCAGGTGGCAGCACATTGTAGTGGAGTGTGTATAAAAGATGTCCTAGGGCATCGGAAAGCATTTCAATCGTTATGTATATTCTTTCTATATTATATACGGTCCACTCTGCCAAAGGTGGTTATTCTGGCTTTTTGACAGGTGGTCACATTAATGTGACTGGACTGTGTATTATAAATAAGGTACATATTTATTGTAGTATCCAATTTTTTAAAAAATATTAGTCTTTTTATACTTTATAAATTTATCTTTCATTTTAAATTTAATATTGATTGTAAAAATTTAAATATTTATTTTCTACTTTGAAATTTATTTTTTATAACTTAGAATAATTTTAATATATTACACGGTGTTTGTAGACCCGATTTATACCAAAACAATAATTTTATAACAATGTTATTATCAATGTTTGTAGTTGTTTGTTGATATTTTGGGCCTCAAACGCGTCAAATCTCGATGGGTACCGAAAACACTGAATGCTTTGGAAAAACATCGGCGCGTTGCAGTATGTGAAACAATGCTTTCTGACTCTCAAGACAAGTTGAAATGCATCATAACTGGAGATGAGACTTGGATTTATGCTTACCACCCAGAAACAACCGATCAATCGGGCGAATATCGTGACAAAGATGAAACAAGACTGAAAAGAACGCGCCAAAGTCGCTCAAAAATCAAGGTCATGTTGACTGTTTTCTCCGATTACCGTGGTGTGGTGCATTATGAATTCCTTCCGCCGGTCCAAATTGCCAACAAGGAATATTATGTGACTGCTATGCGTCGTTTGCGTGAAACTATTCGCAAAAAGAGGCCACATTTATGGGAAGACAACTCTTCGTTTTTGCATTACGATAATGCGCTAGCTCACACTGCATTGAATCTTCGTGACTTTTTTCACCATAAAATAAAACCCATATCGTTCCACAACCACCGTCTTCACAACGTTCGAATTCTGGCTATTCCCTAAACTCAAAAGACCACTCCGGGGACATCTTTTTGGGTCGATTGAAGAGATTCAACGTGAATCGATGCGCGCTTTGAAGGCCATCCCTGCCAATGACTTTTTAGCATGCATTGAGGATTTTTAAAAAAGTTGACATAAGTGCGTTGTGTCCGGAGGGGATTACGTTGAAGGCGATGAAATAAATTTAGAAGAATAAATATAGATTTTTTTTTGAAAAAAAATAAAAATTGGTCTTACTTTTTGGGCACAGTAGTATGTATAAAATTTCTCAGATTCAATTCTCGATACAGTGCTACATAAATAGACTTTTTTTTTTAACTCCATTGTAAAAAGTTAATGAGGTTTTTTTCCCTTCTGTTTCCAGATGTATTCCGCTGAGGATTTAATTAGGTTTTTCATTGCATTCAGTAATTAGTTCTGTTTGTGAAAAATGAAACGTAAGAAATCGATTTTAATAAAACATTTTTATTATAATATTTATAAAAGAACTAATTATTATAATTATATCAATAATTTTTTTTTTAATTATGAGTAATTTTTGTAATTGATTAGTTTTTTTAACGTCTCTCTTTATTAATTTTATGTTGAAATACTAATTAAATTTTCTGATATCTGAAATTTTTTAAGATCTTTAAATTGTTTACCAAGTTTTACAGTGATATGCAATCTCCTTAAATGTTGGGGTTGTTTATAAATTCCGAACATTTTATCCATTTACTACTGGATTTGTTGGATATTGGATATTTCTAGACTTGTAGTAAATGCAGCCTTACCCAGGGTGCAGACTAGATTGCACCCTCATTTGCTACAGTAATTTGGTTTGCTGTATAGTCTGTACCTACGGATAGCGCCTAGGGTTTCACCTCCTCCTCCTCCTATCTTCTTCTAATCCAATAGAAGGGACAATTCTGCCTACAGATTTAACCTAACCATTCCTAAGGAAAAAAATTTACTTATTATGTTTAAAAATTCTAATAGCTTTAATTTATGGAATAATTTCTGATTTATTTAATAGTTATCGATTTTAAAGTTTTATGAGTACTAATACCAGTTATAGGGTTTGTATTCCTTTACCTTCAAATGTAATGCAAGTACATTCTGGCTTACAGATTTATTGCAGTGCAAACAGATATAATTTCATTTCGGTTTCTTTAATAAGGTTTTGAACTGAAAAATCCTCACTGGTGTCGCTTTATATCTAAATACTGTAAACATAATAGACGGGTTTGCATTTACTATCTTCAAATGTAATAGAAATTCATTCCGGCCTACAGATTTATTGCAGCACAGACAGAGATACTTTCGCTTCTGTTTCCTTTTGTCAGATTTTGAATTGGCGTATTTCTCACCCCTGTCGTGGTGGTGGCATAGATGTTTGCGAGTGGTTCGGAATCCACGTTAAACTGTAGGCCAAAGTTCTAACTAGCCTAAAATATGCAAAAAATGACTGCAGAGTGACAAACCAAACCACACATCACCCCTTTCGACTTATATCTGCCATATCGCCATCCTTTACCTTAGACAAAGTAAATAATGATGTTGTTCGGTTCGCAGATCAACAGTTTCAAATTTAATGGAAGTACACTACGGCCTACGAACCGAGTGGCCGCTCGGTGCCATGAATGTGTGTAGTGGTTCGAATCCCCTTTAAACCGTAGGTCCCGGTCTAACAGGATCGCGTCCGTAGCTTATCTTCAAGCTACACGCACCTCCTGGGAAGTGCTAATTGAGTAGCGTCAGTGCAGCGCATGCCTTAAGGCATCCAAGACAACTGTGTAAGTCAAGGATGGGCAAACTACGGCCCGCGGGCCAATTCCGGCCCCGCGGATAGAATTTTAATTTGCCGGACCGAGGCAAATTAAAATAAATATATATTTATATATCATATATACATCTCCTTTTCTACTTTGATTAAATATTCTTTTTTTTTTTTCAAAGGACTGATGATCTTTTTACTTTCTCTATTTTTGTTCTGCAAAGCATAAATCGACGGAAATAGCAAGCTAATCAAGCTTTCTATCGGTAAAGTGTTAAAAGTGGAAGTTCTTTGTTGATTATAGATGTAGAATGGCGCCAACAAGCGTCATCTCTTTTTCGGGGAGCAGACATATGGGAATCCAATTTAGGTGAATTAGACCTCACATGGGGCAGACTGTGCATTTTAAGCTCCAGCTAGCAGCTTTTAAACTTTTAAAAATGAAATCGCAATTTCATTCATCTCATTAACATATTTAAATTTTAATGCTTGTATATTGCTTATAAAATTTTAGAAAATTTATCTTGGCCCGCCAAACGAATTTCTCTTTTTCGAATTTTGTCCCGCGACCGAAAACATTTGCACATCCCTGGTCTAAGTGTTTTCCAGCTGCATTATAAAGAAAAAAAAAAAAACATTCCGGCCTACGGATTTATTGTTGCACAGATAGAGACCATTTCGACTCTGTATCTCCTGCAGGTTTGAGAGTGACTTTAGCCACATTAAACATAGCAGATGGTGATGATAATTTGAAGTGTTTAATCACCTATTCCGCCGGCGTTTTCCTAATGATGAGTAAAATCAAAACTTCGATAACGATTCGCATCCATAAAACCAGCGTTCTTCATTTTCGACATTGAGTTATACAACCATTATTCGTCATTGGAAAAACTGCCCAAAAGTTTATCCATCCGTTTCCTTTGGCGCAATTAGAAACAACCGCAACTCATCTTGATAAAAATGCCCCGCGCATAAAATGTGTGCCTCCTCCCGTTCCAAGATTTACGCCCTATGCGAAAACGAAAATCTATGAACTCGCCGCGGCACCCCCCTTCTAAAAGTAAAATTTATCTTTTAAAGAAAACTCGATCCACCAGAAAGCCCCATCGATGAAGTGCAATCCATAAACATTAAGGCACCGTCGACGTTCTGTAGAGGGGCGAGAGGGGGTTTTCCCACAGGGGCGATCTCTCAGCGTCTGTTCCTCGCAAGAATCCAACTTCGTCAAAAGTTCCTCCAATTGATTAGATTAGCGAGTGATTAGTCTTCGGGCGAGAGGCATCGGCGAAATTAAATTTCGAGGCGCGCGTGTTGGACTCAAGAATGTTAAATACTTTTGATGAAAGGATTATTTGTTTACTTCCCTTCCTTCTTGAAAACCTGCCTTCCATCCATCCATCTATATATGCATGCATGCGCGTATATTTTTTTTTTTTTGTATTCATAATTGCCCGGTAGAGTTGTTGATTTGGATATAGTTCGCATAATCAATGCAGCCGTGAAATATTGACTTCAGTGAATGGTTCATCCGCAGATGGGCAAATTCTTTTTATTAAGTTTTCCCGTGTAGGAGATGGTAAAGAGCAAATGTCCGTCAAAAGAGGGTGAAAGTCTTTCATTAACGGAGTTACTATATAACACATTAAATAGAAAATTTAATTATTCATTGCATGATTAACATTTCACGAAGATTATTGTACATTACTACTGTGTCCAAAAAGTAAGACCCATTTTCAATTTAAAATTCCCGGGCATATGGATTTTTTTTTTTTTTTTTTTTTTTTTTTTTTTTTTTTTACTGTCCTTGACATCTGTGTGAAATTTGACGTAGAAAAATCATTAGTGTTTGAGATACGCTTGGCTTTGTGAGACGCTCAAACTGATTCCGGTGATTTTTGAAATGTCTGAATTGATTGAGCAAAGAACTTGCATTCAATTTTGTTTGCGGAAACGGGTAGAATGTTGCAGAAAGCATTCGGTGAGCATTCCTATATCGGAAAGAAATGTTTACAAGTGGTACAAACAGTTCAAAGAAGGCAGAGAACGCGTTGAAGACGAAGAGGCCTCGGGTCGACCGTTAACCTCAACCAACGAAGCTCACGTCCAAAAAATTAAAGATTTGGTGAGTGCAAACCGTCGATTTAAATGAGAGACCTTGCTGATGACGTTGGAATTTGAAAAGAATCGGTCCGTTCCATTTTGGTCCTGAAACGTGTCAAATCTCGATTGGTACCGAAACCACTAAATGCGCCAGCACTGCCACACGCTGCATTGATTCTTCGTGACTTTTTCGCCAAAAATGAAACCCTTGTCGTTTCACAACAACCGTATTCATCTAATTTAGTATCGTGCTACTTCTGGCTATTCCCTAAACTCAAAAGACCACTCCGGGACACCGTTTTGAGTCGATTGAAGAGACATTTCAAAAATTGCCGGAATCAATTGACTTTTCACTCTTACTTTTTGGACACAAAAGTAAGACCAGTAAATAAAAATTTTAATTATCATTGCATGATTAAAATTTCACGAACATTATTGTACGTTAAGGGGACCCGGTAGTCTAGCGCCCATGAATTCGACGAATTTTCATGTTTTTTTAAATAAAACCAATGGACGATGTTATTCAAACTTTATGGATATATTAAATCACTTTAATAGTATACAAAAAAATTATAATGAGAAAAAACTTTTAAGTAGTTAAGGAGTGTCCTCCTCATAAACATGGACCTGGTTGTGGGTCAAGTTTTGGCTCTTTCACTTAACTGTAAACAAAAAACGAAAAAAAAAAAAATTCTGATCAATATGAGTGTAGTTATCGCAGGAACTAGAATAAAAAAAAAAAAAAAAAATTTTAATTGACAAAATGGGGCGTTGTTGAAATTTACATGCAAAAAACAGACTGTTTTTTTCATTTTTTTCTGTATTTAAAAAATAAGAAGCATTCAACGTAAAAACTTTTTTATTTCCATAGGTGTACTGAAGAAAATAGTAAAATTTGAGACAAATCCGAGTAGTATTTTTTTTTTCCCTCACACCGTGCGAAAAAAAGTAATTTCGAAATAAATGAGTTTGAAGCATATTCTCAATGTAATGGGCTGTAGAACTTAAAATGTCGTCAATATCATTGCAAAAATTGAACAGTATATTCTTAAAGGATTATACTTTCGAAATATCGAAAAAAATTGATTTTTTGAAAATTCTAGAACACCGAGTCCCTTTTAAGTGAGCCGGCTCTTTTGAAATCACGATTGACAATTTTTTTAAATTTTATTTTAAAGGTCACACCTTCAGCTTTCGAAACCAAATTTGTTTCTAAGAATCATGAGAAGTTGAGACCCTTGGCGATGTCTCATGACGAGCTATTAAGATGCTCATTGTGTTCGGTATTTTTTCAAGTTGTATTGAATCTTATTAAGTCTTCAAACACCGAGCACTGCAATCATTTATAGATTTCTGGTCACTGAAATGGCAGATAGATAGCAGATTCAGCGTCATCAAGAATGCACACACCACAGAGTCCATGATAGACTCAATCCACATTGTACCACCTAATTTGAGCAAATATTTCCAAGGGTGATATTTGAGCAGTTTTTAACGAAAATTCATTTATTCTTTTTTTTTTCATTCATTTTCTCCTTCTTTCTGCACCTCAGAGGAAGGTCTTACCGGCGCACGGATGTATCGTTTTCTCCGGTATTGACGCGAGAACTTTTAATACAACAAAAAGTAAATATAACGAAGAGTATCCAATGATTCCTCAACTTGATCAAGAAAAGTGAATGTAAAAATTATTCAATTGGTCCTGATCTTGATCTCCCAAAGCCAAGCGTAACTCAAACACTAATGAATATTTTGAAGTCAGATTTCACACCGATGGCAAGGACAGTGCCAGCAACCTAAAACAGAAAAAATTAAAATTTCATAAGCCCCCGGGAATTTTAAATTGAAAATGGGTCTTACTTTTCGAACACAGTAGTATATAATTTTTAATAAACAGATAATTTATACTCTACTACATCTATGAAAGAAAAAAATAATAATGAATTTATTTCCATTAAAACAATCAATATATTTAAATAAACAGTACAACCCAACAATCGAAACTCTCTCAATTGCTTCTCATGATTCAATAACTTTCTTGTAAAGTTGGATGAGATTATCATTTTTATAAAAAAGAAGTCTTGTTGGGGGTGGAGAAAAGTCGTTCACTTCTTTTTCCATCCATCTTATTTCGAGCCAAGCTTCGTGCGAGGAATTAATTCAAATCAAACAAAACGATCGTCCAATGACTCAGAGCAAACATCTTCATTCGTGACGCCGGAAACCTCTTCTTCTCTCGCCTTGATTTAAATTCAACCGTCTTTTCCATCACTTAAACTCTCTCCAGCTCAAATGAAATAAAATAAACCGCAAAAATTAAACTAAATTAACTGCAACCCGCAACGGAGAGTCCGCGAAAGACAGAGAGAGAAATGTTAAAAATCTTTTAAGATCGTTGTCTTTCTACCTTTAATGAACTAGAGTTCACTTTTCTCTTGGAAAAATTAATGCGCTTGTTAAATTTTCTGCTTTAAAAAGAAAAGATATACGCGTATTTAAAAAAAAAAAAAAGAAAGAAAGAAGTTAAATGAGATATATATAAAAAAAAACTACAACCTTGCGACGTTTTCCATTATTTAATTATGTCGTTTCGCTCTCAGTGCTGGAGAGAGAGAGAATAAATTGTAAATTGGATAATGCAATTTCGAAGTGATCGTAATTTATAATTGGGTTAGATAATTTCTCATTGTTTGAATTTTTGCGGCCCGCGCTGCCAAATACTTGTTGTTTAAGATTCACAAATGAATTAAATAAACATTTATTTAGCAAAAGGCTTCCATCAACTACAAATATTTGGGCGCTGAGGGGGGGGATTTGGCGAGGATGAATATTACGCTCGTGCATGCTTTTTGTACAACACCCCCTTTCCACCTTTTTTTGTATTTCTTCCCCTACCCCTACCCCTTACTAAATCGTATTTATTACGCTGTTATATGTTTAGTGAGGCATGCGGTAATTGGATAACGATATGTACTGGAAATGTCTTTAATTAAAGGGAATTCAATTACGTGTTTTAAGGAATCTCTTGGAGATCGCAGATAAATTTCTGCGTTCAAATGTCTGTAAAACTCAGAGCGGACAAATTGTTTTAATTCGCTTAGGGCGCACGCTCCACCGGCGATTTGCTAATGAGATTTAAAAATTTTTGCTTCCTTCCCCAAAAACATGTGTTCGGCGGAGGGAGAGGGTTTAAGTTTCGGAAAAGAGAAGATGCAATCGAAAGTGTGCGGGGGTGGTTGGGGGTGGAGTGAAATAAGCACTTGATATCCACTTTCCATCGTTGAGATTTTCCAGCGTCTTTCCTTTTTTGGAGATGGTGGATTCTCCATAAAGCTGATTTCGTGAGTCAATGCTGCCAAATCGTCGTTTTGATGCAGATAAAAGACCGAATAATCTTCCCAGAGATAGCAGCCTGATTGGATAATTGGCTGGCGCTCTGGCCTTTAGTACTACGGGTTTCAGGTTCAAATCCTGGTTATGGCACAGGTGTTTGTCAGTGGTTCGGAATCCACGTTAAACTGTAGGTGCTCGTGTGTTTACCCGAAAGTGTGCACAAAATGACAGTAGAACGACAAACTAAACCTCCGAGTGATAGGTGACAGTGAAATAAATGCTCACTTTCAATCGTAACCGAGTCTTGTAGGATATTTTTTATAGACCATGGGAGGCCCATCAATTCGTGCAAACTTCAAAACATTCGTCATATAGGGAGTCATGCTCGAAAAAAAATTTCGAAGAAGAACCTTACATTTTTTTTTTTTTTTTTTTTTTACATTTATAAAAAATGATTCCAAAAGTAACCGGAAGAGAGCACTCACACGTCATACTGAGCCGTTTTATGCAAATCGGGCAAACACAAACTGAGAAGAAACAGGTCTCAATAACATGGTATTGTACATATATTTTAAGGCAAAAGATATCCAACATGACCACCCCCAACGTGTTAGACAGGTGAGGCCTCTCACAAGCTTATTCCTATTCTTAATCACTATTATTCCTAATCCTATTCTATTCTCTATCATTCCTATTCGTATCCCTATTCCTATTCGTCGCCATGTTGCCATCGGTGCCACCGACGGTTCATCATATGGTATCTTTCTGTCCCACAAAAGTGTCTGGGCAGCGGTACATACGAGACTTTCCCTATAACCAAAAATAATGCCGGAGTCAAGTCTGATGATCGTGATGGCCACTTAAACTGATGACTTCGGTTTATCACTGGATCTTTAGTGAAAGTGTCCAACAGGAACATCTTGACTTCACGTGCAAAATAAGACACGCCACCCTTCTGAATGATGGTAGTAGGAGCTCTGAGTAGGGTGATGGTAGTAGGAGGCGGAGAGGAGCCAATATGAAAAGGACAAGATAATGTTGGTATGATGTTATATAAAATACAAAAGCAAATTTCCTCGGCACAAGAGATAAATTATTTGTACGTTTTTCAGTCTAGGGGTGGCGGGAGAGTACTGTTGCCAATGCTGCGGGTTTAATCTTAATCAACAGTGACATTAACTAGTGCATAGCTTTATTATTATTATTAATGGGTACAACTCAACTGTTTACAAGTTTTGTTCTCTGTACTTTAGCATTTTATTTAGAATCTTTTCTTTCCAAATTTTTATTCTGCAAATTGTGAAATTGCTTCATCCAAATCTTCAGCTACACTATTTTCAACTGACGAAATGGTTAAGTTGGAGAGTCGTACTCGGCTCATAGTGGATCTGAGATCATTCTTAATTAGTTTGAATTTCGAATAATTCCTCTCAAATAATGAACAGAAACGCTTAGTGTTGAGAAAAACTCTTGATGCTAAATTGAGATTGGGGACAGAGTCATATTGAACCACGAATTCTAAGAATCTTAACGGGCCTCTATGGACCCGCGTAACTTTCAGGTCACATGCCAATCTATTTTCCCATGTAACTTTAAGGTCACACCATTCTAAAGACCCATGTAACTTTCAGGTAACATGCTAATCTATGGGCCGTGTAACATTCAGGTCACATGCCAATCTATCGACATTTTACAAAATAATTTTAGTTTTTTCACAACATGACATCTTAATGTCTTTAAGATAACAATTAGCAATATGGATGACGGTTGGCAGCACCATAAGCCTTAAATATCAAAGTAAATGCCTTGCAAGTTGACTACAGATAGAAATCATCTTGTGCAATCGACACTATTTGTGCCTCTGTCGGTGTTTACTAAACACAAAATAAAAATAGCTATCGTTTAAAATATCGATAACAACTTATTTGCTTGCATATAAATGATCATTTTGTTCCTATTTGTATAGGATGCAGTTTTGTGACTTTTATGTTACAGAGGAAGCTGTTTATGGTAGATTTCGGTATATGTATGAAACTGCTTATGGTTTCTTTTATTTTCAGATTTATGCGTCATACACCCAAAGTATGGATACAAAAATCATATAAACATAAAAAGAGGAAATTAGATTTAGACGCATTAACGATAATAGATCCAAAGATTTCTCATTAGATTTATTATTTCTGCGAAAAGATGAAGTAATACTTTTGGTTAATTTTTCCGGACAAAAGAGAACGTTGCAAAAAGCCGAGGTGTAAAAGAGTTCCAAAGATAAAATGTTCCAAATGCAACGCTCATTTAACGTTTAACGCTAATTGCTAACTGCTTTATTTCCATAAAGAACGCTCCAGCTTTTATGTACAGAGGTTCAAGCATTATAAGCAGTTGTTACTTTAAAGGTGCAAAGTGAATAAATTATAATAAAATTATTTAAACTGGTCACATTCTTTTTAATCTGAATATATAGATTTATAACTGTAGATTTTCCGTTGCATAATTTTTTTCAATTCCTACTATCAGTTCACACTCTCCCTATATATATATCTTGTTCAAATTTTGAATCGTTAATAAAATACTTGTTATTCATCCACTCGAGTTCAAGTACATTTTTTTCTTTTAAACTTGTGGTAGAGGACACTTGATGTTAATGCAGTTTTTCAAACATTAATTCATTCATTAAATTTAATTCATTAATTTTAGTTTTTTAGGGGAGAAAAAATTTCTCTTACATAATATATTTAGTAGGATATAAATTTAGGAATCAATACCGTCAGTGACGAAGCGTGTAGATCGCTGGAAAACGATTTCTTTTCAAATTCTTTTTTTTGATTCTGGGTTCTAGTGTGAGTCAAGGAGGGAACAAAATGGAAAATAAAACATGTGAATAAATGAGTGAGAGAGATGGAAAGTGTGTGTGAGAGAGAGAGAATTTATGAAAAACTTTAAAAAATGAATAAAAAAATTATTTAAAAAGGACTTTTGTGCAATATAGTGAAAAAAAAAAAAGTATGAATTGATTTTAAAATTTTTTTTTCATATTACTTGTTTTATATATATTTAAGAAAAAAAAACTCATTCCATCGAGGAATAGGGAAGTCCAACCAAAAAACTCTTCTTTTGGAACTTGGGTGGCTTTTAGAAATTTTCTTTGGCATGGAGGTTATGCAAGGACCCTATATATTAGAGGTTATGCAAGGCTATATTCATAAAATAATGCTATAAGATGTTTTGTTCGTTTACTAATTGCGCAACTCCACTATGTTCATGGAAAATAAAAAAACTCATTTATCTTGTTTACTTGCATGAGCGAGTCCTATTTGGAGATCTACTGCTCCGTCGAATTTCGAGATCATATACAAAGACTTGAAAATAAAATCCTACATATGATTACAAATTCGCCCCCAAATTTGGCATTTTTTCCGAAAGGAGGATATCAAACATGCTCTTGCCCTCCCAAGTTTTAAAAATTTGCTTATAAAATTGCACAAAATTTTTATAACTCCATTCCCAATATTAACAATTCTGTTTTGAATTATCTAAGCTACTGTGATTACGACATTAATGATTTCAAAAACCACAAAAGACGTCGCGCTGTTCTGAATGGTATTCATTAGCGTTTCGATATTCTCCTTTCCGAATGACCGTGCAGTTTCTTCGCCGAGTCACAATTTCCCCTCCAATCGTTTTTGTTTTTTTCTATTGTTTATTTTTATAACCTTCTTAAAAATTATACTAATAATATAAAAAAATTATATATGCATAATTTTTTTTATTATTAATTAAAAAATAAAAATAACTAATAAGTTAATTTTTAAATAAATTAATAATATATATACACTGAAGTGACAAAAGTCATGGGATAGCAATATGCAAATTTTCAGATGGCAGTAGCATCGCGTAGAACAGGTATAAATGCGCAGTGCTTTCGCAGAGCTTTCATTTCTGTTCAAGTTATTCATGTGAAGAGGTTTTGACGTGATGATGGCCGCACGACGGGAATTAACAGACTTTGAACGCGGAATGTTAGTTGAGCTAGACGCATGGGTCATGCCATTTCGAAATTGTTAGGAATTCAACATTCCCAGATCCACTGTGTCAAGAGTGTGCCGAGAGTATGAAATTTCAGGCATAACATCCCACCATGGACAGCGCAGTGGTCGACCGCCTGCACTTAACGACCGAGACCGGCGACGTCTGCAAAGAGTCGTAAATTCTAACAGACAAGCAACACTGCGTCAAATAACAGCAGAAATCAATGTGACGTACAAGGGACTTGTCTGTTAGAACTGTGCGGAGAAATTTGGCTTTCTTGGGCTATTCCGGCAGAAGACCGACTCGAGTGCCTTTACTGACAGAACGACATCGCTTGCAGCGACTCTCGTGGGCACGTGAGCATATCGGTTGGTCCCTAGATGAATGGAAAACCGTGGCCTGGTCCGATGAGTCACGATTTCAGTTGGTAAGAGCTGATGGTAGGGTTCGAGTGTGGCGCAGACCCCACGAAGCCATGGACCCAAACTGTTAGCAAGGCACTGTTCAAGCTGGTGGTGGCTCCGTAATGGTGTGGGGCTGTTTTTTCATGGCATGGACTTGGTCCTCTGGTGCGACTGGACCGAACATTGACTAGAAATGCTTATGTTCAGCTACTTGGAGATCACTTGCAGCCATTCATGGACTTCATGTACCCAAACAACGATGGGATTTTTATGGATGACAATGCGCCATGTCACCGGGCCACAACTGTTCGCGATTGGTTTGAAGAACATTCTGGACAATTCCAACGAATGATCTGGCCACCTAGATCGCCCGACATGAATCCCATCGAGCATTTATGGGACATCATCGTGAGGTCTGTTCGTGCCCAAAATCCTGCACCATCAACGCTTTCACAATTATGGACGTCTATCGAGACAGCATGGCTCAATATTCCTGCAGAAGACTTCCAACGACTTTGTTGAGTCCATGCCACGTCGAGTTGCTGCACTTCGCCGGGCGAAAGGAGGGCCGACACGATATTAAGAGGTATCCCATGACTTTTGTCACTTCAGTGTATATTATTAATTTAATATACTATAATTATATATTATAATCTAATCAATGGGCTTAAAGCTTAAGAAACTTCTCTCATTCAAAAAGCAGGAAACATAGGTTGCTATGCAACCAAGGCTTTCCGTCAATCTGGCAAATCGTCGTTGTAATCGCGCAACGTTGATCAACCAACTTCTCTTGCTTACCCATAAAGTGAATGTGCAACAACTTGAAATCGTTGCCAGTAGAGGAAGTAGGGAACCTGTCTGATGGTAAACTTATTTTGTACTTTGCATAGGGGCATGAAAGCGGTATTGCTGACAACATTTTTTTTTTTTTTTGCTCCGAACGATGTCGTTTGGAAGCTTGAGTTGTACTTTGTATTGTTTTGTAAAGTAAAGTTTTCTGACAACGTCGTAGTTCATGGCACGCAAGTTAGAAGTGGTGTAAACTGAGAACACGGTTCGAACGACACATTCCATTCTTTTTTTTGCGAAATTTCAAAATATGGCAGTTGAAGAAACTTTATCCATTTGCCCAATCTCAACATTGTGATGCATGCTTGTAATTCAGTGGTTCCAACATGAAATAAGCTCTCAATCTATATCGTGTTTGAGTCCACCATGTGTCGAAAAACTGCTGATCTAGAGCTTATCATTTGTTTGCCACGTGAACTCTTTACTGTAGCCGTGCTTCGGCTTAGGAATTTTTCTGGCTGGACTTTGGAACTTTCTTTTTAGTAGTTATCCCTGTTTTTGTGTCTGCATGTCTATTATTTTTTGTGTGTCATGTCGACATTAAATAAAAGTATTGTAAATATATATTTGAGGTGACTAACTACTTCCCGTCTTTTTAGAATTCTCTCTTTACAATTCGTAAAGAGAGAGAGATCGAGAGAGATAATTCGTAAGAGAAATTTTATATGAAATTTTTCTAGTTTGGTGGATTGTTTTGGTGAGGTAAAACCATAAGCAAAGATTTTCTAGTTGCACGTGGCGCCTTTCAGAACAATTCCGCTGCTTTTGATGTAACAGTTCTAATTCGAACGTTTTCTAGTCGTGTCTCGAACTCCACAGTTGTTTTAACTGCTATTAACTGCGACTGCTTCAACGGTTTGCATCAAAACGAACATTACGTTGAACTGCTGTTCCAACTGCTCTGTTGGTTTTCAATTTTGTTTCAATTTTATTGTTTTTCTTCTAATAAATGTTTTTTTGCCGGTAACATTTTCAAAAATAGTTCACATTAATTCGATTTTAGGCACAACTTAAATGATAAACAAAGAGAATTGTTGCCATGTGCAACTCCCAAAACTAATTGTTGTCTTTATCATAAACATAGATAATATGTTGTTGTTCTAATAAAACTGGCAATCTACAACGGTTCATCTTTATGCCATAAGCAAGGGCTGCACCGCTGTTACTCGTTTAGTACTACCCAGGGAGCACGTGTAGCTTGAAGATATGCTACGGACGCGAGTAACACTACCCCTACATCCTATTAGACCGGGGCATACGGTTTAAAGTGGATTCCTACCCATTACAAACAACCAAGGCAACGCAGGGACTCGAACCCGAAACTTGTAGCACCGAGTGGGAGAGCACTAGACACTTGGCCATCAGGCCCTACATAGATAATATTACGCATACTACATAGAAACATAGTTTCATTTTTATATAGATGGATTGAGCAAGAAATATTTGTAAAAAATATCGCGGGGTTAAGAAAGAAATCATGAATAGCATTTGAAAAAATGGGGCCTGATGGCTGAGTGGCTGGCGCTCGGTACCACAGGTTTCGGGTTCGGATCCCCGCGGCGCCATGAATATTTGTAGGGGTTCGGAATCCATTTTAAACCGTGGGTCACGGTCTAACAGGATCATAGAGCGTTGCTACTCCGCGTCTGTAGCTTATCTTCAAGCTACACGTCCCCCACCCCGGGTAGTGCTAAGTGAGTAACAGCGACTTAAGGCATAAGGCAAAAAAGACAACTGTCTAATTATTTGCCAGCTGCATTAGAAAAAAAAAAAAAAAGCTTGAAAATTATGTAAAATATTACAAAAAAAGAAATAATTTGTTGTAAGTAAAAAATAATTAATTAATTATTAAAAACGAAATTAAGAAAAGAAAAAAAAGAATTGAAACACTCCTTTTTTTTTTATCAGTACCTGTGATTCTTAATTTTTTTATCAATAAAAGGAAAGCTCTGTACCCTTTTCAATATAATTAATGAATAAAATAAAAATTTGCATTGATTATTAAATTATTTAAGTAAATCGATTATATTAGATAGAATCGGTAGATAAAGCACCGTTACATTTGGTGTTGATTTTAACTCTGGCCTTAATTCATATATAAATTAAAAAATTTTAATGGCTGCTTAAAGTTAGTATTGGATAAAAAGTAAAGTTTCTAAAAATTAAAAATGGTACTCTAAAAATTAAAAAATACTAAAAATAAATAAAAGTAAAATTAAAGGCAATCAACGATTTGCCGAAATATGATTGATTACTCGCTCACTAAAGTAACTTTTTTTTTTTTTTTTTCAAACCGCATTAATAAAAATAAATAAATAAAGCAGTAAATATATTTAATATACTTTCAAAAGTTACTGATACTAAAAACACTCAAAAAAAAAAAAAAAAAAAACATGTTCTAGTTTTTTCTAGACCAAATCCTCTTATAAACTTTTGAAAAAATCTCTTTTAAAGTAACAGTTTGTTTTCATATTTAAAACATTCATTCTATTGACTTCTACATTAATTTAAGAATAAAATCCTTCTTAAAATATAAAATGATGAAATACTAAAGAACTTTGTTACATCTACCTAATTATTTCTTATATTAAATTCACTAGGATGTAAGTCAGGGATGGGCAAACTACGGCCCGCGGGCCAACTCCGGCCCTCCGGAAGGTTCTATCCGGCCCGTGGATAGAATTTTTAATTTGCGGGTCCGAAGCAAATTGAAATAAATATATGTTTATATATTATGCGTTCATCTCCTTTTCTACTTTGATAGAATATTATTTTTTTCAAAGGACTGATGATCTTTTTTTTTTTTCTCTATTTTTGTTCTACAAAACATAAATCTAGACGGAAATAGCAAGCGCAGGCAGCTTTCAATTGGTAAAGTGTTAAAAGCGGAATTTGTTAGTTAGTTATAGCTGTAGATTGGCTCCAACAAGCGTTATTTTTTTCTCGGGGAGCAGACATACGGAAATCCAATATAGGTGAATTAGACCTCACATGTGGCAGACTGCGAATTTTAAGCTCCAGCCAGCGGCTTTTACTTTTGGCGTGAGTTCTAAAGATTTCTCGCAAGATTTCGGACATATAGTAGAAGTGAATAATGAATAGTAGTGAAATTATTAAAAGTATAGCGTAGCTAGTGCTTGTTTGGGTTCTTCGTAAAATATTTCAACCCCCAAATGGCTACTAAAAGCGTAAAGTTGATTTGAAGTGCCGTGCTTTTAATGATGAATGGACCCGGAAATATTTTTTTACAGTTGTAAAAGATAAACCTGCGTGTCTCATTGCAAATTCATCCATGTCATTAGTATATTTAAATTGTAATACTTGTATATTGTTTTTAAAATTTTAGAAAAATTTATCTTGGCCCGCCAAACTTTTTTTTTTTTTTTAATTTTTGGCCCGCGACCGAAAAAAAGTTTGCCCATTCCTGATGTAAGTCTTTCCCTTTAAAACTAGGTGAGGTAGATTCTATTCTATTTTTAAGTTGCATAATTATTCTTAAATTTGTCATTGCTTCTCCTCTCAAATCTATGGAATTGTGCTGCCATCTATTGAGTACAAAAGAAATTTTCAAACTTATTTATCTATAAGTTTAAAAAACTTTTTGTACTCATACTATTGTAATTTTGTACTCATATATATCAAAAACATACATTGCTAATCAAAGAAATTTATGTTACAGAAATTATTAATTTTATGCAATTCTTATTAAATAGAAATATGTATATGAAAATAATATCCAAAAATAGCATAAGAACTAAGTATATAATAACGAAGTTTATTCGAATAATAACTATGTAATAATTATTATAAATAATAACTATTACAAATAAGTAAAAATTACTTTATGATTAAAAAATAAGTTATTATTATTTTTTTTTATTGTAAGTAGTGAGGACTAAATCTGTTTTTATAAGTTGAGCTTAAGGTAAACTGCAAAGAGACATATTAATAACCTTATTCTAGCATATTAACTTGTGACTCTATAGAGTTGTTTTATCATCTATTTAAATTATTTATTTTAAATGTTTCTTTATGATCTATCATAACAATTTGTAATTATAACACTGGAAATATTAACCGCAATTTTTTAATAAAGAAAAAATTTTTAAATACAATTATAAATGATATTTTTATATTTTTAGGTAAATTACGTGAAAGAGGAAATTCTCGGCCAAAGTCACCTGATGACAGGTCTGTTTAAACATTCATTCATTATTTCTGTTGCCATTTTTTTTTATTCATTATTTCTGTTGCCGTTATTGTAATTTTTCCAGTATGTTTTTTTATTTTAATAGCTGATTAATTATTAAATGAAATCAGTATTTTTCTGTATTTCTTATGAAGCCTATTTTTCTGTTATTTTCGTGAGAATATTCTTCAAAAAAAGGTTTTAATTCTTTTTTAAAACTTTAATAAAGAATAAATACAATTTTTAATGCTTTTTGTTAATACGTTCTTGTATTTTTTTTTTTTTTTTTATTATTATGCCATGCCATATTTCATTTGTTTATTCTATATTATAGCTATTTTTTAAAAATAACTAATTATAACTTATTTTTTTAATTATAAATTAGTTATCATTAAAAAAAATAAATTATTTTATAAAAAAAGTTATGACTTATAATTTATAAGTTATTTTATAAAAAAACCATACCAAATAATTAATAAGTTATAAATTTATTAAAAACCATGTTAAAACCGTTGCTATAAACTGAACCAAACTAAACCATAGAACTATACCAAAACTATATTGTTACTAATGAATTGTGCCTTATAATTGCATATATGCCAGAGAAAAAGAAAAGCGATTTTAAATCTCCATGTATTCTGTTATTGTGCTGATGACTATATTTCTTTTTTATCCTTATTCATTCCATTATTACTCATAAAATATATTGGCATTATTTTTGGGAACGAGGTCTTTGGTGTCCTTAACCACTTCCAATTTTAGACATTTTCTCTGAAATCTGTAATTATTATTATTATTTTTTTTTTTTCATTTATTTCACAAGCCTTGTTAATCATAATATTTATTTATATATATTTTTCCAAATTTCTTTCACGAACATTTTTAAACATAATATTTATTCATATATTTCTTCTTTTAAAAAATAGCTACGAATCAGTTTTGGCGCAAAAGAAACAGGCGTTTTAAAAACTAGTCAGTTAAAAGTTGTAATAATATGTAAGTTTTAAAATAAGCAAAGCGTTTAGTTAAAATAAAAAACAAAATAACTAGTAAATAGATAACCTGTATATCAGCCCATTCAATTACAACTTTTTTTTTTTTAATATTCATGTAATTTAAACATTTTTTAAATTATTATTTTTTAATTATTCTAAATTGAACAATTCAAATAAAATGTGAATTTATAATATTTGTCATAACTACGCTCCATTTTTGAAGATTTGCAATAGCTGCAGAATTCTTTGTGATGAAATAGTCTACAATTGCTTCCTTTTTAACTTTCTTTTCAGAGCGCCATCTATTATTGAATTAATAAACTAAATTCATTTACAGTAAATTCATAAGCATCAATATCGTGGATAATCAAAAAGTGGACTTTTTTTTTTTTTTTAACTAAGTACTATACCTTGCTTGGAAGTTTTTCTCTCTCTTTGAACTTCAATCAATCTTTTAAATCTTGAATCAAATTTTTTTCAAAACAAACTTTTTATATAGTTTTATTTCATATGTAAATTAAATATTTCCTCGATGAAACGCACACTATCATAGAGAAAATATTTATTTAAATTAATTAACTAAATTAACTGTTGACAATTTTTTTTTCCTTCTATTTTCATTATAGAACATCAACAGCTGATCCGAGCCCTGACATGGCCGGAAATTTCTCAAATGATGTTCTGGAATTAAATCCTTCTTCAAACGAAATGAAATGCATCACAGAAGAAGAAAATCAAGTAAAAATTTGAAAATTGTTAATACAATATTCTTATTCAATTTCTATTATTAATTCACAGTCTCTCTATATATATCTTGTTCACATTTTCAATCGTCAATAAAATACTTTTGATTCATCCACTCAAGTTCAAATACATTTTTTTTTTAACTTGTAGTGGATGACACTGGATGTGAATGCGGTTTTTCAAATATTAATTCAGTAATTACATTTAGTTTTATATGGGGAAAAAAAAATTTCTCTCATATAAGATATTTAGCAGGATATAAATTGATGAATAAATACCATCAGTGGCGAAGCGTGTAGATCGCTGGAGAAAAAATTTCTTTTTTCAGATTATTTTTTCATTGTGGGTTGTAGTCTGAGTGAAGGAGGGGAACAAAATGGAAAATGAAACACGTGAATAAATGAGTGAGAGAGATGGAAAGTGTGTATGTGAGAGAGAGAGAAAGAATTTTTCTCACTTAAAAAAAATGAATGAAAATTATTTATAAAAGGACTTTCTGCAATAGAGTGAAAAACAAGTAGCAATTGTCTTTAAAAAATTTTTTTTTTATATTACTTGTTTATTTATAAAATTTAAAATTATTTGTTATGAAATAATTTGTTACATTTCTTTGTAATCTAACCTTACGCATTAAAAAGGTGATTCATACATAGTGCAAAAATAAAGGGCAGGGGAAGGGTCTGTCGTGGATGGGAAAACAAATATTGTTAAAAAGTGATATATATTCAATTACGCTCTACTTTGTAAAGTTTTATTTTTATTATTTTTATATTTTGGGGAAAGGAAAAATTGTATTTTTAAATTTAATGTAATAATATTTAATTTAATGTAAATAAAGTTTTTGAATTAATGTTTAAATATTTCCAAAAAATTTGAATTGGTGAATAAATAATTTCTGATCATGTAAAAAGCTTTTTTAATGAATAATAAGTAAATAAAAATGTGTCGTTTACATTGTAAATCGACTTATCTTTCAATCAATTGTATAGGGCGATTATAATTAAAGTCCCACTTTCAAAATGCTGTAAAAAAAAAATACTCCTCACAATGAGTTCAAATTTGAACTGAAGATACTTGAAGAAGGGGGAAACGGTATGGTATCCAAAAAAAAGTTCCACCTATTTTTCCCATCCACCTCGGTATGACCTTACTGGGGTGGATGGGCTTTCCACTCACAGTGTCACAACTGTTGAAAGACTTGGAAGTCATTTTTTCCGTCAAAAACCGAAACAATCAAGTACATTGAACACTACAGTTGATTTAATGTGCAACTCATGCAAAATAAGTTGTCGTTTCGATTCAAAATATCACTGGCAGCCGAATTCACTTTCTTTATGCCGCTTACAACGCCATCTATTTATAAAATTTAAAACTTTTTTTTTATGGCGGACCATTTCCCCCCTTCTTCAAGTATCTTCAGTTCACATTTGAACTCATTGTGACGAATGAGGAAGACTTTGACTTGATTGACATTGAGGACTTTTTTTTTACAGCAGTTTGAAAGTGGGACTTTAATCATAATCACCCTCTATATGAATGTTTGCATGTACACAACGTGAAGATCTCCATAGGTACTCAAGTTCTTTCTATTCTAATTCCCCTCTCCCTATTTTTGCCCCCTTGGATCTGTATTGCTGGACTGAGGGTTTAAGAAGATATCAAAAATACGAAATAGTTTGTATATGTTTTTTTTTTTTTTCTTCCTTATATAAACCTAGTAATTCATCTTATTTTATCTGGTGCATAATAAGGAAAACATACAATTATTTACCTAGATATAATGTCAAAAATGAACTAATTTAACTTTTTTTTTTTTTTTTTTATTAAAATATTCTCGAAATGAAAGTTTAAATATATAAAAATATATATATTAAAGAGGTCTATATTAATACTCTTTACATGAGTTGTAAGAAGAAATGAATAAATATATTAAGGTGATAAAATATGCATCAATTCATTTCAAACTGTATTTATTTTATGCATCAGAAGAAAATTCAGTTAGAGAAATACAATCAAACCAATTTTATACTATGAATTCTGATGTTTCTTTTTTTTAAATTTCAACCAAGTTGACCAGATTTTTTCGATTTTCAATTTTATTTTGTTATATAATATAGTGTGTGAAAACACTTGAAAATATAAATATCATTTAATGTAACAATATTAGTTTGCCCTATTAGTGATACCATCTCATCAAATTCGAAATAAGAGACCTTGCTTGCTTGTGGCTCCATCTATTGTCTGAAGAAAGAACAACTATCATGCGATGACTAGACAAGAAAAACAGATTTTGTTATTAATGATTAATGACTCTGTTGAGGTCATAAAGGAAAATTCACTAAAGGAACTGAAGGCCATACCTCAATCAGCCTACAAAAAATGTTTGGAGGATTGGATCAAGCGCTGTCATAGTTGTATTGCACTCAATGGGGGCTACTTTGAAGAGACAATAAATTTTGGTGAATAAATTTAGTTTTGTGTGTTTTATCAAACAATTCCTGACTTTTCACTCAAAATGTATTAACTTTATTTAGTTTTGAAATTTTTAATTTTAAATTAATTTGTTTATGAAATAAATTTATGATAAATTTATTACTGACAGCTCCAAATAATAAATTGATTATCATATCTCAAGATAATTTATTATGGAAATTTTAATTGGAATTTTTCTCCCTCAGTTAAAATTAGAGTGAGTGAGTGAGACTCTTTTTGAGTTTATAGAATAGCCAGAAGTCGAACGGTGGGAATACGGTGGTTGTGCAACGATATGGGTTTCATTTTTGGCGCATTCTCTGCCTTCTTTGAACTGTTTATACCACTTGTGAACATTTCTTTCCGATATAGGAATGCTCACCGAAGGCCTTCTGCAACATTCTATACGTTTCCGCAAACAAAATTGAATGCAAGTTCTTTGCTCAATGAATTCAGGCATTTCAAAAATCTCCGATATCACTTTTAGCGTCTTACAAAGCCAAGCGTCACTCAAACACTCATAAATATTTTGACGTCAAATTTCACACAGATGTCAAGGACAGTGCCAGCAACCTAAAAAGAAAAAAATTGAAATACCATTTGCCCGAGAAATTTAAATTGGAAATTGATTTTACTTTTTCGGCACTATAGTACTTACTCGTAATTCCTATAAAACGTGCAAAAATATTTGTATTTCTTGATAGAAAAAAATTTTTTTTTTTGTTCTAAAGCACCAAGAGGTGCTTGCTACCCAGGAGGTGCGTGTAGCTTGAAGATAAGCTACGGACGCGGAGTAACAATACCCATTTCAACGCTGTACGGTCATATGAGAGCGGGACCTACGGTTTAAAGCGAATTATAAACCACTACAAATGGCAATTGACATCCATGGCACCGCCGGGACTCGAACCCGAAACCTCTGATACCAAGCGCCACAGCACTAGCCACTCCGCCATTCATGCCCTGCTTTTCATCAAAATAAAAATTACCTATCTAACATGCTGTAGTAGGATACAGGTTATCCTATAAATCCGTTAGAAATTGTATAAAATCAATAAAACTGTTTTTAAAGTATTCCCTATTCTTGCAATATGGAGAAATAAATCAATTGTAACTCACCTATGAAAATTTCACAAATTTCTCAATACAAGCAAGCTCAGAGCCTTATTGAACAATTCTTTTTTTTTTTTTTTTTTAATGTAACACAAGTCGCGTACAAACCAATGTTAATAATGGGGTTTAGTTTGTCTCTCTACGGTCATCTTGTGCCCACGAGGGCTCATTAGACGTGGACTCGGACCATTCACAAACACCCATGCCACCTCCAGGATTCGAACCGGGAACCTGTGGTACCAAAGGCCAGAGCGCTAACCAATTGGCCATCAGATCGCGGGAATAACGAGGAGAATGACCAAACAGATTGCTGAAGTATACACCCATCACGTGACAAGGATCTTGACTTCAAACTAGCAACCCTATGATCTCTTTATTTTATTGTTCATTTATGTTTCATGAAACCCTCCCTGTGGGTTGTTGGGGTACCAAAATCAACCAGCAGATGCAGAGACAAATACTTTGCAAAACAAAGGTCAGGCGCAGATAGTTAAAGGAAGATCTTTCATATCAGATTTTCACGAAAGAAGATCTTTCATGCCAGATTTCCATGAAGGAAGCATCACATCAGCGAATCGTGTGAGAGAAAATCAAGCAATTCTCGATGCGAGGGGCTTAACACATGCTGTGACAACATCCATCGAGTCTACTGTATCATAAGGCAACTTTAATTCAATTTGAAGAATATTTTTTTTCTAAATATGTAATTTTCCAACAAACTTTAAAACCTTCACTTAAAATTTATTTTGTGTTATAGAACTATTAATGAAGAATTATAAATTTCGACCTTTTAAAATAATGCTGCGTAAAATTTAAAGATCAAATGAAAATCGTCTTAATTTCTTTCTTTTTATTTTGCATCTTACAAGTTTAGCAGCTTTATTGCAAAACCGAGAATAACTAATGATGAGCCGTTGTTCCTTTTTTTGTGCTTGTATTTTTCGAACTTTTTTTTTTTTTTTTTCTAAACTTCTTTATCTTTCATTTCTCGGATTTCATGCAATGAGGCCTGATGAATATTTAATGACCAACTCTTGCGTAAATCTTTTCAGAAATCAGTAATCGTTCCATTTATTCCATTTTTAATTTTAAAAACAAATTTTTCTTTGTTTTTTTACTTATTGAACATTATATTTTTATTCTTCCTATTGTTAATGTTTCAAATTTTACTGTCAATCTCTTCTCAACGGTTTTAAATTTTAGTTTTCATTTCAGACTCTGCACACTCTACACCCTTCCAGGCCCCTCTGTAGTTCCCTTTCTTAGCAGACCTTCTTCAACTGCTTCCTACTCACAGCAAACGTTGGAGCCAGATATGCATGTGGTATCGGTTCAGTGTTGCTCGTGGATACAAACTAAATTATTTCTCAAAATAATAACGCAATGTTTAGCTGCCATATTTATTAAATTGTGCAAAGACACATAACACACAAAACACAATTATGTAACAATATTTACAAAATCATCTTAAAAGCCAGTTCGTTTAAGGCTCTTTGTATCCTCCGTATTGCCTGGAACTCTTCGCTCGATGGTTCACTCGTTTTTTTTTTTTTTCTCTCTCTCTCTCTAATCCTCGATTCCAAGTTCTAACGTAAAGGTCAACAAGTGCTTGAAAGAAAGATCTGTCAACCTTGAACTCTTCCCTGCCGATTGTCCACTGTCCTTTTCCTCTCCAAAGTCGAACTGAGGAGAGGGGACAAGAAAATGTGCAAAGTCCTAAGTCTAACGTAAGGGTCAACCCGTTCTTGAAAGAAAAGTCTATTAATCTTAAGTCCAAGGTTATAGTTCGTCGTCGGAATGCAGGGTGGATCCTTAATCTCACTTTCCCACTATTTTATCTCACCGAATTCACTCTGAACCCATTCAGTCCTCTATAGTTAAATAGTTCAATAGGGAAAGGCCCTCAATAGTTCTTGGCAGGCATTCTTCGATTGCTGCCTGACTCACTCTCCCCCTATTTTATTGTGTGGTCCAAAATTTCTATGTAACACATTTACTTTCCATTCATAATCTTCTGGGCCAGCATTGAACTATCCTGTGCCTGAAGGAAGACGTTGTATACAGTCAACTATTGCAGCCAATCATTTACCAAATTCGAATGATTTATTTCACAAATATTCTTCCTTTTCCGAACTGAAACGTGTAACACCATACTGCTTAAGGTTTGTTAATAATTGTAGAAGCTGTGTGCCTGGCTGTTGGGAGAAATTGTTTGAAAGTTGCGTTCTTGCATCAGCGCTCACATCCGACCCTACATTCTGAAAACAATGTATGTTTTGGTAAGCCCCTCAAAGTTTGTCCTACGTTTGCTGAATCGCCAAGTATTTGCGTGCTGTGATTTCTTAAGTATCAGTTGATCTGTCATTACATTTAGATTGTGAAAGAAATCAATTTTAATGCATGTTAAATCTATTTCAAATCTTCCATTTCCTTTTATTTCAATTCATACTATTAGTTCACACTCTCCTATATATAACTTGTTCACATTTTAAATCGTTCATAAAATACTTTTCATTCATCCACTCGAGTACAAATACATTTTTTTGAACTTGTAGTGGATGACACTGATGTGAATGCAGTTTTTTCAAATATTAATTCATTCATTCAATTTAATTAATTAATTTTAGTTTTATAGGCGAGAAAAAAAATTTCTCTGGTATAAGATATTTAGCAGGATATAAATTTAGGAATCAATACCGTCAGTGGCGAAGCGTGTAGATCGGTGGAAAAAAAAAATGTCTTTTTCAGATTCCTTTTTCATTGAGTGTTCTAGTCTGAGTCGAGGAGGGAACACAATGGAAAATGAAACACGTGAATAAATGAGTGAGAGAGATGGAAAGTGTGTGTGAGAGAGAGAGAATTTTTTCTAACGTAAAAAAATGAATGAAAATTGTTTATAAAGGACTTTTTGCAATATAGTGAAAGCAAGTAATATAAAAAAAAAAAAAATTTTTAAGTCAATTCCTACTTTTTTCACTCTATTGCAGAAAGTCTTTTATAAATAATTTTCATTCATTTTTTTAAGTTTATCTGGCGCCCTCTATGGGTAGATAAATGCAATTTAAATCTAAGAAGAACTAAAATTAATTAATTAAATTTAACGAATGAATGAATATTTGAAAAAAAACTGTATCAACATCCACTACATGTCATCCAGTACAAGTTTTCAAAAAAATGTATTTGAACTTCAGTGGATGAATCAAAAGTATTTTATGAACGATTGAAAATGTGAACAAGGTATATATAGGCAGAGTGTGAGCTAATAGAAGGAATTGAAAAAAAGTAGCAATTGACTTTAAAAAGTTTTTTTATATGACTTGTTTTCTTCTGTATCCTTTATCTTTTTACATTCACGTGGTTTTTTTTTTTTTTTTCTAGTCACTCCTGTCCATCGAAGAGGTTTCTAAGGATCTGCCCGTGCACGAAAAGGACTCGGACCTGTTGGAGCTCGAAATGAGAGCCAGGGCCATCCGCTCCCTGCTCAAGGCCAAAAGTGAAGACGCTGATCCGGAAGAGCCTCGTGAAAACGAACAATGAATTACACGGACGCCTTATTATGCACTGAAAACTAAACCAGTAATTTTCCCTCATTAAATAAAGCATATTTGTTTGTCTTACATTTCTTTTCTGGGTGTTCTTTTTTTCAATTCCTTCTATTAGCTCACACTCTCCCTATTTATATCTTGTTCAAATTTTCAGTCGTTCATAAAATACTTTTTATTCATCCACTCGAGTTCAAATACATTTTTTTGAACTTGTAGTGGATGAACACTTGGTGCTAATACAGTTTTCTCAAATATCAATTCAGTAATCAAATTGAATTAATTAATTTTAGTTTTTTTTAGATTTAAGTTTTATGTATCTAATAATAGATGGCGCCAGATGTAAGAGAAAAATTTCAACTTTATTTATAAAGGACTTTTCTGCAATACAATAAAAAAAAAAGTAGGAACTGGCTTTAAAAGATTTTTTATATTACTTGTTTTATTTTATCCCCACATCTCACCCGTCCCCGTATTTGGAGTGATGTAGCCCCGTAACAGTTAGAAAGGAGAGGATGGGCCTCATGTATACCACGAACAGCCCACCGAAGGGTGTTGAAGGAAGGACTTTTAGGCCTGTCCCGCATTTGCGTCTTGTATGGGAGTATGTTGCATATTGTATGGGACAGCCTCTTTGCACCTTTTTTTTCCCCCTATCAAATCTGAGTTTTCCCTCAAATTTTCCCCTTCTTTAGTGCGCGGCCTGATGGCCAATTGACTAGCGCCCTGGCCGTTGGTACCACAGGCTTCAGGTTCGAATTCTGGCGGTGGCATAGATGTTTGTGAGTGGTTCGGAATCCGCAGTAAACTGTAGGTCCCGGACTAATTAGCCCCCTATGGTCCCTGAAAGAGTCATAGCTTTTTTGTCAGAGTATGGCTGAGAGTGATTACATTCCTTTGTGTGCTGTAATACTTCCGTCGATTTTTATTTTTATTAATAACTCTCACCAGCAGATTGATTGTAGATGCTGGACAATTTAACCTTCATTTTCACAATCTCCATCGAGTCGCTCCGTTTTTGAAAGCAGTGACTACAGTGTATGCCACCAATAGATTTGAATCGGATCCCCCACCTTCACACAAACCGTACACCTCGCCACTGGGTCACGAGCTGGGCATCCTAAGTATACTTTACTTTTTAATGTATTTTATTGTTATTTAATGAGTGGTGTGTACCTAGGTGGGCCTGAATGGCCGAGTGGCTAGGGCTCTGTACCACAGGTTTCGGGTTCGAGTCCCGGCGGTGCAATGTATGTTTGTTGTGTTTCGGAATCCACTTTAAACTGTAGGTTCCGGTCTTAACATGATCGTAGAGCGTTGCGGGGATATTGCCATTCCGCTCCGTAGCTTATATTCAAGTTACACACGCCTCCTGGGTAGCGCTAAGTGAGTAACGTCGGTACAGCGCTTGCCTTAAGGCATCAAAAGCAACTGCATTAACTTCTTTTGCCAGCTGCATTAAAAAAAAATGTGCCTAGGTAAAAGAACGTGTATTATTTGTTGGTTATTCATGGCATGGAATTATTGGTTATTCCAGGATGGGCCAAGGCCTTCCGAATGAGAGATTACCAGAGGAAGCCAATTTCTTCGAATTTGTTGGCTGTTATTGAGATAATCCACGTCGAAAGTCGTAATAAACCATCGCAGGAAAATCTTCTGAGTTAATTCCATTTTTAATTGACATAAAACTTTGTTTTAAACATTAAACAATCCTCTTGAATAGAAGCGGCCTGGTGGCCAATTGGATAGCGCTCTGGCGTTTGGTGTCACAGGCTTCAGGTTCGAATCCTGGCCGTGGTATGGATGCTTGTGAGTGGTTCGGAATCGAAGTTAAACTGTAGGTCCCAGTCTGTTTAAAAGCTCGTTCCCACCGGGGCGAGAGGCGGCGACGCGACATGCGGCAGGGAAGAAAAATTCCACCCCTTCACAGCGAAACGTCAGAAATAGCATTGCGCCTTCAGTGAAGTTCCGCTTCGAGTTGAAAGTGGGTCAACTCGAAGTGGCTAAAAAAAAAGATAATCTTCAAATGTGCAGCTGTCATTCACAGGAATAGCATGTGCAGTCCAATTGAGATGACTCATGTTAATAACACGAACAGCATCTGCTCTACGTAACCTCTGGCCGTGTCATATCATTTTCTTGGATTCCTGTGGAAATACTTCTCAACGCGCAACGGTTGCACCCGTTTACGGAGTTCCAAAGTGGTTGTAGCGATCCCACCGCGAAACGTAAACAAAGCGGATGCATACAAAAAGTTCTGTGGGATATCCGCTACGCGGAGGAAAAACAGAAAGTGGGAAACAGCAAAACACTCTCCGCGTCAGTCTGATCGTGGCAGTCGAACTGTAAACATCTCTCGAATCACTTGTTGTTGTTTTAAGTGCGACATGCTTGTATTATTCGTTTATTTCTAAGTATTTTATAGTGTTTTGTAACAATTGTAAACGTTAATGTTATTAAAGTTGTATGAATTAACTTATATCATTATTATGTATATTTAATTTCGACATTATTACAGTGGTTTTAAGAACCACTAAACCTCCACATCTTAAAGTTTGTTGAAATACACTGAAGTGACAAAAGTCATGGGATAGCAATATACAAATTTTCAAATGGCAGTAGCATCGCGTAGAACGGGTATAAATGCGCAGTGCTTTCGCAGAGCTTTCATTTCTGTTCAAGCTATTCATGTGAAGAGGTTTTGACGTGATGATGACCGCACGACGGGAATTAACAGACTTTGAACGCGGAATGTTAGTTAGAGCTAGACGCATGGGTCATGTCATTTCGGAAATCGTTAGGGAATTCAACATTCCCAGATCCACTGTGTCAAGAGTGTGCCGAGAGTATGAAATTTCAGGCATAACATCCCACCATGGACAGCGCAGTGGTCGACCGCCTGCACTTAACGACCGAGACCGGCGACGTCTGCAAAGAGTCGTAAATTCTAGCAGACAAGCAACACTGCGTCAAATAACCGCAGAAGTCAATGTGGGACGTACAAGGGACTTGTCTGTTAGAACTGTGCGGAGAAATTTGGCTTTCTTGGGCTATTCCAGCAGAAGACCGACTCGAGTGCCTTTACTGACAGAACGACATTGCTTGCAGCGACTCTCGTGGGCACGTGAGCATATCGGTTGGTCCCTAGATGAATGGAAAACCGTGGCCTGGTCCGATGAGTCACGATTTCAGTTGGTAAGAGCTGATGGTAGGGTTCGAGTGTGGCGCAGACCCCACGAAGCCATGGACCCAAACTGTCAGCAAGGCACTGTTCAAGCTGGTGGTGGCTCCGTAATGGTGTGGGCTGTTTTTTCATGGCATGGACTTGGTCCTCTGGTGCGACTGGATCGAACATTGACTGTAAATGCTTATGTTCAGCTACTTGGAGATCACTTGCAGCCATTCATGGACTTCGTGTACCCAAACAACGATGGGATTTTTATGGATGACAATGCGCCATGTCACCGGGCCACAACTGTTCGCGATTGGTTTGAAGAACATTCTGGACAATTCCAACGAATGATCTGGCCACCTAGATCGCTCGACATGAATCCCATCGAGTATTTATGGGACATCATCGAGAGGTCTGTTCGTGCCCAAAATCCTGCACCATCAACGCTTTCACAATTATGGACGTCTATCGAGACAGCATGGCTCAATGTTCCTGCAGAAGACTTCCAACGACTTGTTGAGTTCATGCCACGTCGAGTTGCTGCACTTCGCCGGGCGAAAGGAGGGCCGATACGATATTAAGAGGTATCCCATGACTTTCGTCACTTCAGTGTATGTGCACTATTGTATTTGCTTAAATTAAAGAGTAAAAATATTGATGAAAAATAAAAGAAATTAAGAAAAACATCTGCTGCTTAAGAACAACTAAAGCAGGAAATCGGAAAAACCTATCGGTACAATTAGCAGTCCGTTCCACGATAAAATAAAATTATCCGTTCCAAAAAAAATAAACTGAAATAAAATAAGATGACATAAATATAAAAAATAAAAAATCACACAACAGGTTACATCAATTGCAAAGCAAGTCAGGTTGCATCAAACACATCAGCTCAAAAATAAAAGTAGTACAGGGTGGTGCCAATAGATGGCGCCAATAGGTCGGTTACAATTAGCAAGAAACCAACAGTTGTTTAATTGGAAAAAAGTATTTTTTTTTTTTTTCTTTCTATTTTTTGACAATAATAATAATTAAAAAGATATATAAGTATTTAAAGTTATAACCAGAGCTATTAAAAAATAAGACTAAAGAATTAAATATTTAACACTAAGAATTAAATATTTAAGGCAATTAAAATAATTAAGTGAAAAGTTAACTTTTCATTTAATACTTCTCAAGATCCTGCGTCCAAAATCTTTTCTACTGTCATGGTCGTGATCCCAGTTCTTTTTGGAGGCAAAAAATTGAAACATAATGAGTTATTATTTTCATGTTTACTATTATTCTTACATGCAAACATAGATAATAAAATAATAATGATACTTAACGCACACTGTAAAGAAATATAGAACACTAAAAATGAAATATAAAAATATAAACGAAATAAAAAAAATGAAATCATTAAAAAATATTTATTTTATTATATTTATTAATTAAAAAAAAATTATTAAAAATATTTTAATACATTTTTAAATATTTAAAAAAAAATATTATTTTTTATAAAATATTATTATTCATAAACATTATTATTTATAAATATTATTCTATTTTAAATATTTATTAAAAAATATATTTATTTTCTCGCTCATCATGAGTCCGCAGAATATAATTTAATTACTCTGCGAAGTCCTAACTGTAAACTCATACATAAAACAGATAATATCTGTCCTATATTCGCAATAATAGTATTTTAAAATCAAAGTTCATTTTTTCTCATCATTTTGACAGTTCATTTTTGAATTCATAATGTATTTCTTTAATACATTGGTTTACACTGCTTTGGCCATTGTAAAATAAATATATTTCGTAAAAGTGTGATAAATCTCACGGCCAGAAAAATATTTAAGGTGGGCCGCGGGTTGGCCACCCCTGGACTAACCACTCTATAACAGCAATGTAAAGTAATTATTTTAGTATCTCATCATAACTATTTAAAGATTTCTTTAAAATATACAAATTACAATTTTCGTAGGAGATTATAATAAAGGAATTCTTGCTCCCTATTTTTCTTTAAAACATTTCATTTAAATTAAAAAGGAGGATGAAACTATAGTTAGATTTCTATAAGTTTTCGTTTAGAATATTTATAGATTTCATCAATAGATGGCGCTACTGCAGAGCATAATTAACGGATTTTTCAGTGTAGGAAGATGCAAATGAGTTGTCTTGAGGATTTTGCTCTATAACAATTTTGTCTTTTTGTTGTGCTGAAAGCTTTTAATAGATTTCTTAATTCATAAAAGGTTTATTAATAGTAGCTAGAGCAGCGGTGGCCATCCTGTGGCCCGCCTTGAATATTTTTCGGCCAGTGAGATTTATCACACCTTTACAAAATACAGTAGAACCTCGATAAGTCAAAATCCACCACAACACGAAAAAATTTTTTGTTCCTTCCCTTCACCTTCAAGCCCCAAAGCCTCCATGACTCGAAATTTCAACCTTCTATAAGACGAAATAATGAGTCAATCCACACAAGCCATTTTCGTATATATTTTCCCTCCCTAACTGGAAAAAAAAAAAAAAAAAAAAAAAAAACCGGACCTCTGTATCTCGAACATTAGCAATGTTTCATTTTACAATTCGATTATTTGAAACTAATTACCTCTACAGCTCGCAGAAAAATAAGTTACCGACTTTAAGGATTTGCAGACAATGTACGTCATTGTTTCTTAGAAAACAATGTATGCGTATATAGTAAATAGAATAACCAATTCTATGAAATAGCAACTCTGAAGAAAAAAAATTTTCTGCTCTTTGTAGATTAGATAATGCTATAGATAGAGAACGATCAAATTGTCTAAAGCTAAAAGAAAATAATAATTGACTTTTTAATACATATTTTTAATTTTAAGGTTGTTTCGGAATTATTTTGATTTTTTTTATTGTAGTACATAATTTAACTTTTAAGATGCAAATAAGCATGTTTATTACCTCTTTAACTATGAATTTTTATTTATTTTAACTCTCAAACTCAAAATAAGTTAGAAAGAATCTAAACCTCTACAAGTGGAATATTTCCTTACAAAATCCGCGTAAGTCGAAAACTCTATAGCTCGAATTATTTGGCGTCTCCATTGAAGTTCGACTTACAGAGGTTCTACTGTATATGTATTCTATAATGGTCAAACTATTGAAAACCAAAGTTTTAAAAAAATACTTTATGTGTGCATCCATATATGCAAAAATTAACTATTGAAATGATGAGTAAAAATTAACTCTGATTTTAAAATAATATTCTTGCGAATATAGGACAGATTCTGCCTGTTGTATTTATGAGTTCGCAGAATAATTAAATTATATTCAGCGAACTCATAATGCGCTCACATCTTGGAACATCTAATATAACAGGTTCTATGTTTCACTTTAAGTGGTCTTAGTGACCATCCCTATATAACACACAGTTGATTGCAGAGCAAACCAGACTCTTATTTGAAATTGTTAGCGCTTTTGGCTCAACTTACACCTGCGATTTTTTTTTTTTTTTTTTTTTTTTTTTTTCGAAAATGAAATGGACCCAACACAAAACATGCTCAAACATAACTGACGCTAACTTGCAATATCATTAACGATGTGCAAATACCAAATGGAGATCTATTTCCAAAAGCTGAGTGAAAGAAAGGAGAAACAACTATCGCACTAGTAAAATATGTATTTTTTAATGATTTCATTTTTTTATTTCGTTTATACTTATATACAGTGAGCCACAAAATTGAGTATACACCTCTAAAACTTTTAGACTTCTTCCAATTACAAATTAAATGTTGATTTAAATAGATAAATTTTTTTTATCCTAGATACTTTAACCTCTGCTTTACAATCCTATAATAACACAATTCTATAGTTAACTTATTTATTACGAAAAAAAGTTAAGCGATTCGAAGAAAAGATAGAAAACCATGCCACAAAACTGAGTATACACTTCCTATATTTGTAAATTAAGCCACCACTTTTTTTAGTTTCAAATTTTCTTTAAAGAGTTTCAGGAGTAGTTGCTGCTTATAACACGTGCTATTGCACTTCAACGCTTTTAAATAGTATTTTTTTCTCATTAAAAACCGTAAAATGAGCTCTCGTAGAGAAACTACTGAATCTGAGCGTTTATTGGTTGTAAAATGGTCGAAAGAGAGCAAATCTCTTCGAGAAATCGCTTCATTGATTGGTGTAACTCATGGTTGTGTCCAAAAATACTACAGAAGTATAAAAAAACTGGATCTCTGGCCAATATTCCTGGAAGAGGACCTAAAGAAATACTGAGTACTACAGCGAAGAGGAAAATCATTCACTCAGTAAAGAAAGATCCGAGGGTGAGTGCCTCTAAACTAGCTTTATCGATGTCCTCTACAATCGGGAAAAATATCTCAGTTGAAACAATTCGACGTACCCTTCACCAATATGGGTTTCATGGCCTTACACCAATACGAAAGCCACTCACTCATCAAGTATGTGAATAGACAAAAGAGAGTGATTTTTGCCAAAGAACATCGTTTAAAGCCTATTTTCTTTCTGGAACACCGTAATATTTTCTGATGAAAGTAAGTTTAATCTTTACGGAAGCGATTGACGATTTAAAATATGGAGAGAAAGCTGGGAAAGCACTGGCACCTAAAAACACCATTAAGACAGTCAAGTTCGGAGGTGGATCTGTTCTCGTTTGGGGTTGTATGGCGGCTGGAGGAGTTGGAGAGCTTGCTTTTATTGATGGTATTATGGACAAACATGTATATTTGGGGATTTTAAATGATAACTTGAAAAAAAAAGGGCCAGTAAGTTGGAGCTTGGGTCAAGCTTCATATTCCAGCAGGACAACGACCCCAAGCATACAGCGAAGATTGTGCAGTTATACTTGCTGTACCATTGCAAGAAGCAATTACACACTCCAGCCCAGTCTCCAGACCTAAACGTCATCGAAAATTTGTGGTCGAAATTAGAGAAAGCTGTACTTGAGCACGAAATCACAAGCAAGGAAGTTCTCAAGAAGGTTCTGAGAGAAGAATGGGCTAAAATTTCTGTTGAAACCACTAAAACACTAGTAGAATCTATGTTCAGAAGATTACAAGCTGTAATTCAAGCAAAAGGTTATGCAACAAAATATTAATTTGTACGTTAAAAGGAAATTAATAAAGGTGTATACTTATTTTTGTGGTGTCGTTTTTCCTCTCGGCTCAGATCTTTTATTTTTTTTCGTAAAAATAAATAAACGTAACAATTTTATAAGTATAGTACGGTAAAGCACAGACTAAAGTATATAAGGTAAAAAATTCAATCATCTTAAAGCAATATTTAATTTGTAATTGCAAAAAGTCTCTAAGTTTCTAAGGTGTATACTCAATTTTGTGGCCCACTGTATATTCCTTTAGAATGTGCGTTTAGTAACATTATTAGAGAGTTTTTGCATACCGCATTTTTATCGTCGGATATTTTTTTCTCCCTAGCGCGCATGCTCATAGGAAACATTATTACATATACGCATGCGCAATTTCCTATGAGCATGCGCGCTAAGAAGAAAAAATATCGAACGATTAAAATACGGTATGCAAAAAACTCTCTATTATTATAACTTCTATGTTTACATGTAAGAATAATAATAAACACAAAAATAATAACTCATTATGTTTCAATTTTTCACCCCAAAAATTGTCTATAATGGGTCTAAATCTGATATGGGGATACATAATTTTATAGGCGGCTAGCGGATTCATGGTGCATTTCCTAAGTACCCCGCAAGATCATTTGGGTTGACCATCTCTGCTCTAATGACACTATAACCACATGTCCATTTAACCTAAAAAAAAAAAAAGGCGACCCTTTGCTAGTGATACCGTAGAATGTTCTTAGAAGAAACGTAGGGTAATCAAAAATGCGTCTATCCACATTTATTCACGAAATGGCGATGTAAATCCCGTCTTAATCTAATCCAATCTAATCTATATTTAGCGATACACAACTGATTTGAAAATTATCAATGGATAAATAATTGATAAACGGAATTTTACTAAGTCGTTTATTTAACAAAATATTAAATGAAAATTTTGTGATTTATCTGACGTTGAGGTGGCCTGATGGCCAACTAGCTAGCGCTCTGGCTTTTGGTACCACCGGTTTTCAGATTCGAATCCTGACGGTGGCAGGGATGTTTGTGAGTGGTTCGAAATCCACATTCAACTGTAGGTCCCGGTCTAATTAGCCTAGAGTGTGCACAAAATGGCCGTAGAGTGGCAAACCAAACCAAATCTCGACCCGTAGGATAATCAGAACTGCACCTATTCACATCGACTCTCGAAATCCCGTCTTAATCTAATCCAATCTATATTTAGCGATAAACAACTGATTTGCAAACTATCAATGTATAAATAGTTTTTTTTCTTTCTAATGCAGCTGGCAAACACTTAGACAGCTTGGTCTTGGATGCCTTAAGGCAAGCACTGCACAGACGTTACTCACTTTGCATTATCCAGGGGCGCGTGTAACTGGAAGATAAGCCACGGACGCGGAGTAACACTACCCCCTCAATGCTCTACGATCCTATTGGACCGGGACCTACGGTTTAAAGTGGATTCGAACCACTACAAACATCCATGGCACCGCTGGGACTCGAACCAGAAACCTGTGGCACCGAGCGCTAGCCACTCGGCCATCAGACCTTCGATTGTATTTTTAAGCACTAATTTGCACCCATGGACAAACAACTAGTCTGTTTTTGAGCGATTGTCGAATAATGCGGAATTCCAATGCGAGCAAATCTTTTTCACATTTAAATGCTCATGTAAAATATTTTTGTAGGCTCATCATACTTATGCCTTATGATCCCTAAATCTCAATGTATGTCACATGACCCTCCTGCACTATCCGTTCGCGCATAGCAATGCAACAACTGACTTTGGATGACCTTCTTACAACGGTGGCTCAATTCACTGAACCAGTGATATACTACTGTGTCCAAAGAGTACGACCCATTTTCAATTTAAAATTCCATTAAATTTAAAATTCTTATGGAATTTCAATATCTTTTTTAGGTTGCTGGCACTGTCCTTGACATCTGTGTGAAATTTCCCGTCAAAATATTCATGAGTGTTTCAGTGACGCTTGGCTTTGAGAGACGCTGAAACGGTTTCCGGCGATTTTTGAAATGTCTGAATTCATTGAGCGAAGAACTTGCATTCAATTTTGTTTGCGGAAACGTATAGAAGGTAGCAGAAGGCATTCGGCGAGCATTCCTGTATCAGAAAGAAATGTTTACAAGTGGCATAAACAGTTCAAAGAAGGCAGAGAAAGCGTTGAAGACGAAGAGCCCTCTGGCCGACCCTCAACCTCAATCGATGAAGCTCAAGTCCAAAAATTAAAGATTAGGTGCCTACAAACCGTCGATTTACAATGAGAGACCTTGCTGATGATGTTGGAATTTCAGAAGGATCGGTTAATTCCATTTGGATTCTCAAACGCGTCCAATCTCGATGGGTACCGAAAACACTGAATGCGCCAGTTTACGCTGCATTGCTTCTTCGTGACGTTTCCGTCAAAAAGGAAACCCATATGGTTCCACAACCACCGTATTCACACCGTGCGACTTCTGGCTATTCCCTAAATTCAAAAGACCACTCCGGGGACACCGTTTTGAGTCGATTGAAGAGATTCAACGTGAATCGGCGCGCGCTTTGAAGGCCATCCCACCTCTTTGAAGGCCGGTGACTTTTTAACTTGCATTGAGGATTGGAATAAAAGTTGGCATAATTGCGTTGTGTGCGGAGGGAATTACTTTGAAAAGCGATTAAATAAATTTTGAAGAATAAATAAAGAGTTTTTGAAAAAAATAATTGATCTTACTTTTTGGGAGCAGTAGTACAGTGGTTTCAGAGGGTGCTTCATCGCCAAAGGTTGAAATGAGTTCATCAATGCACTGTTGTTCAGATAATCAAGTCGGAAGTCGTAGTAAATCATGTTCATGAGTTAATTCCTGTTTTTGATTGTTTTGAAAATGTTCGGGAATTAAATTCATTTTTTGATTGGCATAAATGTTTCAAGTTGCTGTGAACAACAAAAATGGCGCCCATGTAGCAGAACATGAGGGAGTAAAGGTCAAAAATGCCAAACTTTACGATGGATATGTCAGATGGTACCAAGTAACATTATAGCGTAAGGCAATTCCTGATACCCTCAACAATTCTGCGTCAATCAGTTATGCTTGCAGAATAATTTGAAATTACATCAGAATATTTCCCATTACTACTCCCTCTAACAGAAAATAACGTTGTTCTAATGCAGCTGGCAATACAAACAGTTAATCTTTATGCCATAAGCAAGGGCTGCACCGCTGTTACTCATTTAGTACTATGCAAGGGGCGCGTGTAGCTTGAAGATAGGTTACGGACGCGAGTAACACTACCCCCAAAAAGCTCTATGATCCTATTAGGACTGGGACCTACGGTTTAAAGTGGATTCGAAACACTATAACATTAATGGCACAGTCGGGATTCGAACCCGATACCTGTGGTACCGAGTGCCAGAACACTAGCCACTCGACCATCAGACTCCGCACAGCAAATAACTTCTTTTATATTGCATGATATTGTATTGTTGCGAGATTTGTATCACGCCATAAAAAAAAAAAAAAGGGATAAAGGGTATCTAACATTTTTCTTCTTTCAGTAGAATTTGTCATTATGAAATAGAAAATGTCTTGTGTAATACAAAATATAACAATATAATTGGGTGAACAGATTATAACTAGGTTTTGGGTTGAGATACTTGAGTCACAGCTTTATTGACACGCGCACAAACACCACACACATACAATTAGAGACATGCCCTATTTAACACATTTAAAGACAGATAATTATAGATTCGTAAAAGGATGCCACTTATAAGCCGAAGGCTACGCGCAGGGTGTACGAAATATACTTCCTCTCCGGGTGACAATCTGTAGGCCAACTGACCATTTCTAATGAACGCTACGGGGAGGGGGGATAGATTCGTGGAAGGACCCCACTTCTAAGACTTTGAAAACTCGAAACTCGGCTACACGCAGGACGCGCGAAATATACTTCCTCCGGATGAGGGTGTCCAAATGGCTAGCGCTCTGGTCGTTGGTACCACGGGCTCCAGGTTCGAATCTTGGCGGTGGCATGGATGTTTGTGAGTGGTTCGGAACCCACTTTAAACTGTAGGTCTCGGACTGTTTAGCCCTCGTGTACATAAGATGACCGTAGAGCAACAAACCAAATCCAACCAATGTTCGTGTGAGAGTCTGCAGGCCAACTGAACCTTTCTCCTGAACGCCTAGTGTTTCTTTTTTTTTAAAGCATTTTGAAAGTGGAACGTTAATTATAATCCCCCTGTAGATAAAAACTAAAGGAAGTTTAAAAAATGTCATTTTGAGCCACATACACCAGAACGCTAATAGGTAAGATTTAATAAATCAATTTAGCATGAGTTTAGCATGAGTCCGAGCACCAAAGAAAATTTTCCTTACTATAATGAAATTATTAATTTTAATGTGTTATTTAATTAAACATGTACATGCATTTGCAAAATTACATGCAAAATGCATGTAATTTGTGCATTAATTTTATTACGTTTGACGTGCATTTGCAAGTGAAAAAATTGAAGAGATTTAAATGAAGTTCACTTTGCAAACACCTAAAATGCCAAGCGTTCTGTACTTAAAATAAAACGTATTCTGTACTTATACAGTACACTGTACTTGTACAAATGTGTTCAGTACCTGGTGTTCTATACTTAAAGTTCTATTTCAAAAATTAACTTATGAAATTTTAGTAATCGCTTACGAGATTAAAAAAATTCGTTATTTTGGTACAGTACGTAGTATAGTTTTTAGTTCGTGTACTGTACACGAACTATGTTGAAGTACTTTTTTTTTTTTGTTCTGTACTGTATTTTGAATTACTACTGTGTCCAAAAAGTAAAACCAATTTTCAATTTAAAATTTCCGGGGCTAATGGAATTTCAATTTTTTCTTTTTAGGTTACTGGCAGTGTTCTTGACATCTGTGTGTAATTTGACGTCAAAATATTCATTAGTGTTTGAGTTACGCTTGGCTTTGTGAGACGCTAAAACTAATTCCGGCAATTTTTGAAATGTATGAATTCATTGAGCAAAGAACTTGAACTAAATTTTGTTTGCGGAAACGTATAGAATGTTGCAGAAGACATTCGGCGAGCATTCCTATATCGAAAATAAATGTTTAGAAGTGGTATAAACAGTTCAAAGAAGGCAGAGAACGTATTGAATATGAAGAGCCCTCTGGTCGACCATCCACGTCAACCGATGAAGCTCACGCCGAAAACATTAAAGATTGGGTGCTTGCAAACCGTCGATTTACAATTAGAGACCTGATGATGTTGGAAATTTAAAAGGATTGGTCAATTCCAGTTTGATCCTCAAACGCGTCAAATCTCGATGAGTACCGAAAACACTGAATGCACCAGCTCACACTGCACTGATTCTTCGTGACTTTTTCGCCAAAAATGAAACCCATATCGTTCCACAACCCCTGTTTTCACACCGTGCGACTTCTGGCTATTCCCTAAATTCAAAAGACCACTCCGGGGACACCGTTTTGAGTCGATTGAAGGGGTTCAATGTGAATCGCCGCGCGCTTTAAAGGCCATCCCTGCCGATGGCTTTGTAGCATGCATTGATGATTGGAAAAAGTTGGTATAAGTGCATTGTATCCGGAGGGGATTACTTTGAAGGCGATGAAATAAATTTGGAAGAATAAATAAAGAGTTTTAGAAAGAAAAAATAATAATAATTGGTCTTACTTTTGGGGCACAGTAGTAAGTTCTTAAATTTTAGAACAAAAATTTTAAATTTGATTAATTAATGTCCAATTCGCAATAACATGAAATTTTAAACTTCCTCAAATCGTTGAAATTTTTAGTTGCAATAATTTTTATTATTATTTTTTTAAATCTAATTGCTTAAACATAATGAAATTAAAACTGCTATTTTATTTAAATACAAAAATAGCTTTACTGTTTTTATTATTTTATTTCGTAATTTTAATTCGTTTTTACGAGACTGATAAAAATTCGCAATTCTGATATTTTCCCAGAATATTATTCCCATTTCACTTCAGAAAGTTCTGAATTCCACGAACTTATTGAACTGTTCTTAGTACTTCAAAACGATAACATATTGCCGCATTTTTGGATTTTTTCAAGCGAAATCAAAATAGAATTCCATTTTACAATGACACTTTCTAAATTGCCACATCGAATAGTTATGACAGCGAATAATTATTATAGTGATATTCTATTTCCAGGAAAGAAAGGATAGCGAATAGCAATTTTTTAAATCGTTAATTATTTTTTTTATAATCATTTTTAAAAAAATCGTTAGCAAAGAACTGAAATGAATGTATTTGTTTAGAGATTAAAATTCCCTACATGCTTCTCTATGAAATGTAAATAAAATTTTGTGATTCTAACGAATTGTTTTTATCATTATTATTCAATTCCTACTATTAGTTCACACTCTCTCAATATATATTTATATATCTTGTTCAAATTTTCAATCGTTCATAAAATATTTTTTTATTCTTCCCCTAAGTTCAAATACATTTTTTAAACTTGACGCTAGGATGACACTGGATGTGAATACAGTTTTTTCAAATATTAATTCATTCAATAAATTCAATTAATTTTTAATACGTTAAATAGAGTTTGAGCAGTTTGTAAGAAAATTGAAATCAACAGGCAGTAGCTCAATCGGTAAAATGCAAGAATTTCAATATTTTTCACATGAAGGTGAAGAATGCGAGTTCAATTCTTGCGAAAATCAGTTTTTGATAAATTCTGAAAATTTCTTCTTTAAGTAGACGTTTTATTCAAATGAATTTAGAGAGTCCGTTAGCAGTTGTGGCCTAGTGGTTAGAATGAAGGAAATTGCAAGGAAATTCGCTTTCTATTTTGCCACTTAATATTCTGATTCTGTCATACATATTTATATCAATTGTAATTATTTAATAAAAAGTAACTAAAATAAAATTTTTCTTTGTTGACCTAAGAAGGTATTTACTTAAAAAAATTCTTTTTTATATCACTTGTTTTCATTATGCTGTTTATACTCCAAGTTTTGAACCAATGCTTTTATTTTTTTATAGAAATAACCATGCTTTCTCCTACACACCGGCAAGAGCACCCCCTGTGCGTTCAGTAGAAATGGTCAGTCGACCTCGAGACTCTCACTCGGCGGAACTAGTATCGAACTTTTCTCTCTCTCTTCTTGTTTTTTCATCGCGAGAGGAAATATATGTAGCGCATCATGGCATATCAGTTGGCCTACAGACTCTCACCCAGAGAGGAAGTTATATTCCGCGCGCCCTGCGCGTAGCCATGTTACACATTTTCGGCTTAGAAGTGGAATCCTTCCACGAATCTATAATTATATTATTTAAATATTGTATGCTTCTAAATATATGTGTGTGGTGTTTGGGCGTGTGTCAATAAGCCTATAAGTTCTCCAATCTGTGCCTCAAGTATCTCAACCCAACCACATCCAGTTACAATCGGGTTGTCCGACCTGCACACAACAAGAGTCATTAGTTTTCATGCAAATTTCATCGCGTAAAAAAGATTTATATATATATAGGGTGATAATTAAAGTCCCACTTTCAAAATGCTGTAAAAAAAAGAACCACTCGTCATAATGAGATCAATTTTGAACTGAAGTTACTTGACGAAAGAGGAAACGGTATGGCAACAGAAAAAAAAGGTTCCAAGGTGTATTAATAGATGGCGCTGCAAGTGGCACAAAGAAAGTAAATTCGGCTGCCAGTGATATTTTGTATAGAAATGACTTCATATTTGGCATGAGTTGTACATTCAACCTACTGTAGTGTTCAATGTGCTTGGTTGTTTCGGTTTATTTTGACGGAAATGTTTAATGACTCCCAAGTCATTAAACAGTTGTGACGCTGTTAGTGGAAGGCCGTCCACCACGGCAAGGTCATACCCAATTGGAAGGGAAAAATTGGTAGAATTTATATGTATATATAATATATATACTAGAAGACCCGGCCACGCGTTGCTGTGGTTTTCTTGTATTTCGTTCAATTATTAGATACTATAATTGGTATTGTTAAAGAAGTGATTGGTAAAGAATGATGAAAAGATCAAATTAAGTTTCAACGAATAGAAAATGTTTAATTTTTATTAATTTAATGAATGAGATAGATAATGTTGATTTTTAAGACTGTTTTATAATTATTTTACGTAATATAATTTCTAATAATCATTACTTTCATTTTACTAAGAACTAAGCGATGAACAATATTTCTTGTTAGTCTGTCTTTCGTCGAAATAAATAAATTCGATGGTTTTCGAACACGTGAGCATGCAACATACAGCTGCCCATGGGAGAAACACGGATTCTGAGGTTAGATTTTTTTGGTGGTCGTTTACTGAAAATGATAATTGAAAAAATACAATACAATTAAAATAAAAATCGGGCTATAATAAGAAAAGACTTTAAAAAAAAAATTCACAATAAAATACAAATGCAAACGATCGTTTAAGGTACACGAACACCTTCGAAGGAATTTTTTATCTTTATACACATTTTTGGATTGAACGTATCTAAAAACTAATGATTTCACATAAAAAAAAATTTCATTATTATTTTTTTGAAATTTTTATAAGCTAAAATAAGGGTAAAAATGGTCAAAAATTGATACTGTTACAAAACCTGAAAACAAATCAATATTTTTTAAATTTTTAAGTTTGTATTTGTTTGTACTAACATTTTACAGTGAATAGACCTCTGGTAAATTTATATCTTTATTATTTTTGTGCTAGTTTAAATGCTGTCGACACAAAATTCTTCCAAAATTTGCATGTAATTCCAAGTTTAACAATTCAAATAAAAAATATTTATGTAGCTATAATCATTTCAGAGGTCTATTCCCTGTAAATATTTATGAAAAACATAAATACAAAGTTTTGTAGCATTTGGATCAAAATTACTTGTGTTATGGTGTTTCACATGAAAACAAAAAGCACAAAAATTCATTCTGAGAAAAAGCTAAAAACAACTTTTAATTAGATATATTACTTTTAAAAATGTT